>CABFPE010000056.1:1577886-1597976 GCA_900660155.1 Hofstenia miamia | reverse complement strand
CCAGCCATAATTAATAAAGAATTGAGTGGTTTCTCTTAATTACATATTAACCTTTTATATAAAGGTAAATACTGTAATGAATGTAGCCACTGTAAGTAACCTTAACGTGAAAGTGAATCCAGTGAAGAAGGAATGCCTCTTACTAGGTGCATGTGATACTGTGGAAAATGCATAGGAAAGTCAGTTGTAGTACGGAAATAAATTTAACACGTAGTGGCATCTACCCTCCATAAAATACATGAAAACAGGCCAACCTGTTGGTCAGAAGTTTGCAGACCATCCGGTTGACTTGGAGCCGTCAAAACCTGCTGGCCTGTGAAAGGTCAACTTGGAGCTGTCAAAATCTGCTGGCCTGTGAAACACTGCTTTAGATTGCTCTATACTGATTAATTAATCCACATATTACGACTTTAGCTACATAAATAATTTTGATACTCAGACAATAATCAAGTAATTTTTGAAAAGAATCTGATTTGTTTACTTAAATTTTCACACAACTAACTTCTCATTTATCATTGCTCAACATTAGGTATAATATGCCCAGATCACTCTTTATTTAAGGGTATCAGGCTGTTAATATAGAGTCAAATTGAAAAAAAGCAATAATTTTTTTCTATGATTGTAGACTCAATTTCTAGCTTTTGTGTTGCTACTTAAAACCTTTAAGGAAACATGGAAATATTTTTAATGAGATTTGGATATCTCATTGTACCAGCAAAATATTGTGTAAATTTAAAAAAATGAAAAAAAAATTTTTTGAAATTTTTTTTCATAGAATATGTTACAATGTGCCCTCTGTGTTACAAAGGGCCCATATATGTGGCAAATTTTACAAAGGGCCCATATAATTTGAAACTGCGATTACAAAGGGCCCATATATATATATATATATATATATATATATATATATATTGGTCATTTGTCACAGTAAAAAATTGTGAATTCATTACAAATGAACAATGAAAGCAAATTTTCAATGTTACAAATGACCAATGTTAATTGTGGCTCCAAAAATTATGTAATACAAAGTAACAGTTATGCAAGGAAAAACCTTTCAAAATTATTTTTATTGCCAAAACAAAAATTTCTTTTAGGGCAAATATAGATATTGGTCATTTGTAATTTTTCATACATATTGTTCAGGTGTAATTCAATTTATTTATTTACATTATATTATTTGAATTTTATTGAACTAATAGCTTCATAAATTAATTTCCCTGCCTTTTCTGGTAACAACATTTGTGTACCTACTTGAAAAGATTAAAAGCTATCTATTTACATTGCACAAACCGTGAAAAGCAGTTGCTTTTCATATCCTTCATTATATTTAAGAGATGTATCAGATTAATTAAATTTTGTGCTTAAATTGTTTGTGCTTTTAGACATGACAGATTACAAATTTGATTCTGACAATGATGAATATCTGTCTCAAATAAATTTAGATAACCTATGTATATCTGAAAAGATTGTTTCCTCTTCAGAGTAATCAGCTGCAGTAACCAAAAATGCTGTAAGCAATAAAATCATGTTAACCAACACAAGTACTCTCAAGATTGAATATACTGCTCAAACCAGTTTAAGAAAATATCAGATCACTTACTCCGTTCTAATTCCAACTTAAGTAATGATCAATATCATATCACTCTCAACTTTTATAGGACAAAACATGCAAAAAAGTCCTTTGAGTGTAATTCTTGTTTTGCTTGGTTTTGCAATGTTTCATGTGGAAAGAAAACTTGCAATTGTGTCAGGTCAACTCTTACTAAAGTTAAGGATCTGTCTGGTAGGAAGTTATTACCAGGCATTATCATTGATAGTATTCACCCAGAAAAAACAGATAAACTCTCAGAGAAAATTGTACTAAATTTTTTTGATTACTTGTCATCTCAACTTGCAGCATCTGAGAATACTCAACCATCAATCAAATGTATTCTCAACAATACCTTTAAGTTGATTCTCACTAACTTAATGTGGGAATCTAATCAATTGTTAAATGGCAATATATTGCATAAATTCATTTAAACAACAAATCAAAAATACAATTTGTTTGCATTAACATTGATGAAGTACCTCTCAAGTTTGCCTAAATTCATCAATTATGTTAAGACTTATGAAAATGTTAAATTCAGCTTAAAAAATGGAAGAATATAATGAAATGAAGGCCAATAACAGTCTATTTATAAGAAACAAGGGAAAAACAGGCCAAAAACATTCAACCTTTATTCAGATAAATAAAGACTATCAAAAAATAATTGATCAAATGCAGAAAGAATTTGAAATAAAATTTAATCAAACTCCTTATTACATTTTTTCATCCCATTCTAATCAGATGCAAAATAACATGAATTATTTTTTAGGAAAAGCCCTGATGCCACATTTCAAATGGGATGCACAAGTAA
Organism: Hofstenia miamia; assembly: GCA_900660155.1. Lineage (NCBI taxonomy): Eukaryota > Metazoa > Xenacoelomorpha > Acoela > Hofsteniidae > Hofstenia > Hofstenia miamia. The sequence goes on along the minus strand of CABFPE010000056.1, from coordinate 1,595,577 downwards.
ACTATGGGAAATGGACATTACAAAGAATAATTCTTTCTCTCCAATAAAGAAAAAGATGCATTTAGCACAAAGAGGACATTCCTTAATAACTGCATCCAAAGATTACATTGCATGTTCATAAATTTATTAGTGTCCCTTTTAAATTCAAGTAGGACATGAACTAGTTACACTTTGTGAATGTGCTTATATCAAAATGTTTGGTTCAAGTGAATTTCAAAATTATAAATAAAATGTAATAAGATAAATATTATTGCATCTTACAATAATTAATCACTTTAAGTGAAATTTTATAGGTGATACAACATATCCCCTTATAATTTGGATACACTGATAAAAGATATGGTCACTTCCTGTGCACCAGTTTATTTGCTCTCTTAATCAGCTCAGCTGGTTCTGGGGAGTCCCAATTAATTTTTGCTTTCTTTTCAATTAGAAAGTTCTAAAACTACTTCATGTTCTGTAGATATGTTGTATTCAAGAGATTCATGAATTACCATTCTTTTTCAATTCATTAATACATTCTAAAGAGATATTATGGAGCTCAACATAGAGCTTGAAGCTGCTTAAGGGCACTAATTGTATCATTGCTCAATCAACATTAGAGGTTTCAGCTTCTTTCTGGTAGCATGGTATGATCTGGGTAGACAAGTTTGAATGTGTTATAGAGAGAAGATGAAATTAACAGATAATTGTGAAAGAAAATAGTTTATGCAATTACCTATTTTTCAATGATTAAGTTTGGATTATGTTGATCATCTCAAGACATAGCAGTTTGATTGTTTCACATCACAAACCTTTAAGTTTTCTTCTATCATGTCCAGCCATACTAAGTTTTTCTACAGAAAATCTTGTTGAAATTCATAGTTTTCTTCACTAGATGTCACTATGAATATGTCATTTTTGTAAAAGCAAAAATAAAATAATGCAGCTAAAAATGTAGAATTCAAAAATTCATTCTAAAAATATTACGGATCTTTTTATTGCTTTTCTGAATTGGTTTTCAAAATTCCTCTATGTGCTTACCCATGCTACTCAAAAACTAATCTAATTAGGTTTACATCTCTTGTGTTCCATGGCAACATTTTTCATGAAGATGGCTGCTGTGAGAGCAGAGGACATAGAGAATGCATCATGAATTTGTATTTTTGAATGCAATCTCATTCTTACTTACAACTGCAAAGCACTGCCTAAACTTCCTTGGCTCAGTTCTGAGTGTAATGAAACTAACTTTATCTTTACTGCTCCTTCAAATTTGCTACATTAGGTCTAATTTGATAAATTGATTAGTCAAAATTCAGGTGAAATGCTGAAAGATGCCTTGACTCAGCATGAGAAAGCAACAAATGCCTGAAATCTTCACCCCAATTACCTTTGAGTGGTCAGAAATTTCTTAATTTGTAAACTTTGCATTTTGGAAGTCAGCTGCAAAAAATTTAATACAGAAAGCCACAGAAAACATGCAATTCATTAGAAAAAACTACAAGAATCAGTGAACATTACTCAATCAGTGATTCAAATTACAGACAAATTTCATTCAGATTTTATTACCATATGTCTGGAGGCAAATATACTCTTGATATTCATTAAAAAAATGAAAATCTACATTCAAATGTACCAAGCAAAAGAACTGTGCAATGGCTAGTGAAAGAAATTTTAGAAGAGTGACTGAAGAAAATTAAAAACAAACTTTCAGAGGAAAAAATTTTTGCAATGGTAGATGAAATGCAAATTGGCTTGAAGAAATTCACACATGTGTTCCTTAGGAAGGTTATTGAATAGATTATTTCAAGCTTGTTGACAATATTATGGGAAAATTTAACAATGAACAGAATAATTTTTGTTTGATTATCACCAATTCAGAAGTCTATATGATCACTTCTGTGGATTTATGTATAAAAACCTACCCAAAACTGATCTATGCTACCTGCATGTGCAATTTATATCAAAACATTTATATGTGGGTGAAGGCACTGTACCTAGAGGTGAATGATCTTATATGATCAATAAAGGCAGCAATTGTGAAGAATAAAGATTGCTTAACTTCTTTTGAAGTTGGCCCACCCCTGGATTCTGTTGTCACATGATGGGGAATGTGAGCATCAAGTTCCTTATGGTATGTGAAAAACTTTATTTCTGTTAAAGAAACAGTAGATAGTTTCACAGGAACTGGCATATTTGTAATAAAAGCCATGGCTGTGGCTTCAGCACCTGAAGTACCAATAGCACTTGCTACAATTTCTAAATACTTTAAAATGCTTACTGATCTTATTGCAGACTTGGAACAACAAGAATGCAGTATTGTTGAGGGCCATAGAAGAATTACCATACTTTGAAATTTACTTTTCAACCAAGAAGAAATGTAAAAATTGGCCTTTATCTTAGAGAACATTTGGAGAAAATGACAGATTTGACATAATTTATCAACTGCAGCAGCAACTATGGACTATTCATTTCCATGAAAATGTCTCTAATCTGACAGCATCATAAAGCAATCTTTCTTGAAGCTTCATAAACTGCTGGAAAAACACTGAAATTCTAGTAATTCCAACATAAAAAGTTATATAATGGCTTATGTAAACAGTAAAAATTTAAATGCTAAATCTCTTCTTGTTTGAGGCAAGATGTTAGTGCCAAAAAAATTATATTAGGCCAAAATGTGTCTCCCCTAGTATTAGACTACATTTTACTGCATTTATTTAACTTTGACAATGTCAATTGTTTTGGAAATGACATTAGTTTGTTATACTTTACAATAGTAGTGATTTATAAATTAGATAACTCTATAATAGATATATGTTAGAAGGTTCATTATTGATGTAATATCAAAAGTTTATTTAGTTACCATGATAACAGTATAGTAATATTATTTATTATATGCTTAAATATAGCCAAATTTTAAGTTTTATATTGTCAAATGTTTTATTTGATTTACTTGTAATTTCAATGTTAAGATTTCAAACAAATGTAGTTATTTGATTGTTTGAGTTTATATATTGCTTAAATTTTAAATTTGAGGAGTAAACAAGCAGCAGGTAGTGATAATAATATTATATATACATAGGGAAGTTAACCTATAATGTTGTTCAATTAGAATCNAGATGTTAGTGCCAAAAAAATTATATTAGGCCAAAATGTGTCTCCCCTAGTATTAGACTACATTTTACTGCATTTATTTAACTTTGACAATGTCAATTGTTTTGGAAATGACATTAGTTTGTTATACTTTACAATAGTAGTGATTTATAAATTAGATAACTCTATAATAGATATATGTTAGAAGGTTCATTATTGATGTAATATCAAAAGTTTATTTAGTTACCATGATAACAGTATAGTAATATTATTTATTATATGCTTAAATATAGCCAAATTTTAAGTTTTATATTGTCAAATGTTTTATTTGATTTACTTGTAATTTCAATGTTAAGATTTCAAACAAATGTAGTTATTTGATTGTTTGAGTTTATATATTGCTTAAATTTTAAATTTGAGGAGTAAACAAGCAGCAGGTAGTGATAATAATATTATATATACATAGGGAAGTTAACCTATAATGTTGTTCAATTAGAATCAATTCAGTTTACCTTTGTGCTAGTGTTATTTTGATTTTCTATGATTTTGTGGTTTAAGAACAATTTTCACTATGATGATAATTAGCTAGGCTCTAATGATAATTTGAGAATCATGGTGAACCTGGAGGTGAATAATAACTTCTGACTTTGATCACACTGAATTGCAGTTGCATTAAGTTAGTTATTGGTATGTGGTTAGTTTATAAAACTTTTTCTTTTCAAATCATCCATACAAAGCACATAAATTATTCCACTGTTGTCAAATCATGCCTGTTGGCTTGCATAAATGCATAGCAATTATATGTTCATATATTTTATTTAATTCTAGGGGTAGAGATAATAAAATTTATTGAGCTAGAAAAGATAAACTGAGACACATAAGGCAGCACTGTTTATTTATCAGGTTAGTGATGGATCTTCATTGTGATGCTGTGCAGAATTAGTGAACCCAGCTGTTCTTTTACCTAAAAAGAATCTAGTTAAGCTTAATTACCAATCTTTTTTTTTGCAGGAATCAAAGAATATTAGGTCTCATATCAAACTTTCTATAGCTACAGTTTAGTCTTTGATTCAAAATACTGGATTTACTGTTAATTGTGTTTATCCTAGTTAATTCCAACATTTTACATAGTGACCCTAACATGATATTGAGACCTTAGGGTTATGATGAACCTCATCACTGGTGGTTGGTCTTTATTGTCAGTAGAACTGTGCTAGTAGGATATTAACTGTGGATTTTTATATTTGTTATTCATTGTTGTCCTTTTTACTTGCTGTTTCATTTTAATTCTTTATATGCTTTTTTATTTGAATTTTCAGATGCCTTTGTAAATGTTCACTGTGATGCTGTGTGTTTTTCTTTTTGATTTGCCTAACAGTCTGTACAGAAATTCTGTTATATAAAGTGATTGGAGTTATTGTACTGCTCAGGATGGATTCCCAAATTCCTGGATGAATATTTCTGTAGTTTTCTTACTTTTCTTTATTGTTCTGTACTTATTCTTTGAATTGTTTGATTATTTCATTGTTGCTTTCTTAAGTTGTTATTATTATTACTTATTAATTTGTTCTAATAAAAAATGGATATGATGAATACTAACTCATCCTTTGTTTCTTTTTTTGTTTGGAGATAGAACTTCAACTGTTTTTGTACATCTGCCTAATAAAAAAGATCCTCTTGTCAGAAATTCTCATTGAATGCTCACCAAAACCATCAACCTCACATATTGAAACATTGATTCAATCTTGTCTGTCAACTCAAGTTCAGTCCAATGATACAGAACAGATTAGGGAGTTACATCTGTTACATGTTCCTTACTGAAGTTTGTCACAATAACTTGGAGATTCTATTGCTGTGCTGCATTAGGAAATCATTTCATTAAAGAATTGAGAACTGCCTGTTGACATTGAAGGAGTGTGAATGTTTTCCTGTAATTTGTTTGTGCCTGATGTTCTTGATGATGAAGTTGCTAGAGCTAACAGCAATGTAGTATCCTATTGCATATTGCACAAATTATTACAATCATTTGAAAATCAAGTCCTTGAAAAAATGCTTCAATTGCTTTTTGCTAACATTGGAATTTCTGTGCCTCCACCTGTAAATCAAATTGTTACCACTAGCCTGATGAACTGTGTACAATCAACCTCTACCAAATCCATGCCAACTGCAACATATGTCAGTTCCCCTAATGCCCCAATTACTTTATTGATATTGTGTACACTGAGCTTTGCTCATCTGGTTTTGAACTCTATTGTGGATAGTGCTACTGCCCCATGTTCTGTAGCAACTTCCTCAAGTGAGGCACTGTCAAGTCACCCCTGATTCAACAAGTCAATACTACCCTCCAAGTAAGCTGTCAGTAAATAGACTAATAAACATTCATGTTACCCAAGTTTAGTGGGATATTGATGAAATTTCACAGTCATTTGACAAGTGGTTTTTCTTATTTGAATTATCAATGAAACAGGATAATGTTAGTCAGAAAAGTGTTATGATTGAATTACCACTTTACATATAAGGACTAGATTATAACCAATACATGATTCTAGATAAGAAAACTAAATCTGACAACTGTTTACTATTTAGTTACTTTGAGGAAGATTAAAAGGCACAACACACTAAGCAGCAGTACAGGACTTTAATTTGTGAAATAAAATTCAAGAAGGAAGATGATTTTTGTATTTCCATAACTCAAATGGAAAGACTGCTCCAACTCAGTAAGAATTTGTCATAATACTTCTGTTGCAATTTATTTTCATACATTTGTCACAGTTTTCCCCCACCTATTAGAATCTGAATGGAGTTGAAATGCAATCTGGAGGACAACCTGGCTATGTTAACTTAAAAAGCTCTTACTATCATGTACTTACTGCAGAATACCCAACAGATTAATCAGGATTTATCTGAATCACACTTGAGCACTTGGTACCCTGAATCACCTACTATGAGTAACTCTATTGAAACAGTAGTTGCTAAGCCTAATGTACACACAGGAAATCAGCAGTCCATGCCCAATGAAGTTTGGAGATGTTATCACTGTGGACAAACTTGACATGTCAAAAGATTGTCTACCCAAGTCAAATGTAAAANAACCTGGCTATGTTAACTTAAAAAGCTCTTACTATCATGTACTTACTGCAGAATACCCAACAGATTAATCAGGATTTATCTGAATCACACTTGAGCACTTGGTACCCTGAATCACCTACTATGAGTAACTCTATTGAAACAGTAGTTGCTAAGCCTAATGTACACACAGGAAATCAGCAGTCCATGCCCAATGAAGTTTGGAGATGTTATCACTGTGGACAAACTTGACATGTCAAAAGATTGTCTACCCAAGTCATTAATGGGATTGAGCCAGGCAAAAAGTTTTTACTTAAGAACAGAATTCAAAATTTTCAAAATTTATAGTAGTTTATAAGAGGAGTTAGTAGGTGACAATCAACTAGAAGGAACACAGTCTCCTAGTAACCAAGGCCATGATGTTCTTGAAGTAACTAGTCTAATAAAGAGAAATGTGCTCCAGTAAATGTAAGCAGGATGATAGTATATGCTACTGTGGATACTGGAGCTTCTGCCTCTATCATTACTGAGAATTGTTGCTAAAAAGTTGTAATCATTTAAAACCAGGTTGAACCTGCATATCATCAACTAATGGATGCATCCAGGGAATATACCACTTCTTGAGGAAAAGTAAGCAATATTTCAATTAATGTAAATAGAGAAAAAATGAAGACCAATTTGTTTGTTGTAAATACTGTGGACAAGAATTTACTATATGATGTAATACTTGGAGGTGACTTTTTAGAAGAAAATGGATGTGTAATTGATCATAACAGTAATACAGTATCAGTGTGAGCCTAAATATACAAGTAGTGTACTGTGTGATGTTAATGATGGTGAGATTTATTAATGTCTAATGGACAATGCAGTCATCACGCCTTTCCACTGAAAATATGTGAGCATGGAGTCCCTTGATTGTGAGTACAAAGGCAATATAATAGTCACAGGCCACCGTGGTTAAAAACATCTATGAAAGTTTCTTTTGTGTCTCCAACACTGTGTGTGGGATTGAATTATAGTGAAATTGCTACAATGATGAGCTACAAATTGTTCAGAGTTACATCAAATTCTTGTATCAAATATAATGCCTTTCATCTATCAAGATGATAGTTGCTTAGTTTTACTTTAACTAATAATAGTTTCAGTGGTTACCAAATGATGGATTTTAGTAGTTTGTTTTGTCACAAAATAATGGTTTGTGAAGAAAGCAGTGGATTGACATATTTTATTAATTTTTGAAAACTTCTGAATGCTGCTATTTATTAATTTATTGATTAACAAAGAGTTTCAGGACAAATGACCTTGCTATCATTTCCAAGTAACTCATACTCTACATAATATAATTGAGTTTTTAAGCTGGAGATGCAGAGTTTGGTGAACCCAATCAATGGCTGCACCTATTACTGTAAATATAGTAAACCCCAAATATCATCTGCCCCAATTATAGTAACATAAAGAATTTTTGAATTCCAAATCATTGAAAATTCTGAGTCTGGTTTACTCAAAATTATTGATTTATCATTTAAGGTATTGAAAAGTTTTGAAAAAGGTTTCAGCAAATTTAAAGCTTTGACAATAACAGTCTAATTTAAGTACTTTGAATGACAACTGTAGTTTCAGACTACAGTTGTTTCAATGAAGAATTTTAGATCACTTTCCAATTTGAACTGTGTTTAGTTGGTTTTAGAATTTCAGGATTGCAGAAAACTCAGTCTGTGGTGGTTGCCATGTAATGGCATCATGTGTGGCTAGAGTCATCCTCTGGATTTAAATTGATGACAACAGTCTATGAAGGAGTCATTGCTTAACAAATATGCTTACAATATAATTGTTAACATTAGAAATATTGTGGCTCAGTTCTGGACTTGCTTACTTGTTCTATTTGAAAACCTTCTATTTAAATTTCATCTCTTGTTTTCCATGACAGCTTATTTGACAAAGATGGCTGCTGTGAGAAAAAGCAGAAAGCATAGTAAGAACCCCATCATGGATTTGTGGTTGTTGTTGATGCATTTGGGTGGCAATCTCATCATCAATTTGGTCTTAATACTATTCATTAACTCTAGCATTGACTCATATTTTATTGCATTTGATTATATCAGTTGCTGTATAAATGACTTTAGTTTGTTGTACTTTATAATACAAGTGATTAATAAATTAGATGACTCTGTTATAGATTTATTCTAGGAGGTTGGTTATTGATCAAATTTATTAATAGAAAACAATTACTTTTATACAGTCTCTCAACTGGGGATGATGAAATATTTAAGAATTTATACTTAACTCAATCAATGATTGCTTACTAATATAACAGGCAAAAGCATTTAAACAGTTTAAGTAGAAGCTTAGACTACTTGTTTAACAAAGGAACAGAATTCTTAGACGTTTAATAAACAACTTAAAGTTAATTTTTAACAAGTTTAAGAATATTTAAAAACGAGTTCAAAGAATATAAAGAATATAATCATTTATTCTTTCATTGAAATTAGTTTAAAATTCACAACCAGGCATTTGAATATAAACATATTCAATTAGCATTAACATGCATTTCTGATAAGTTTGTTATATGAAATTTGAGAGATAATGCAAGTGAATAAAAACTCCTAAACAATTTAACCTATATCCAAGGATTGAGCTTTGTCTGCAACATCAATCAAGACATTGGGAATTTGACACACATTGCTAATCCCATATATCTATAATGTTTAAGCTTGTATCTATCTTAGATAATTTAATATTATTAAAATGTAATAGGCTGAATGAAACTTGATTTTAAATTGCATAGCCAAGAACAAAGATACTACTGAATAAAGCAATGCTCATACAAAATGTAAATTAGTAAAATACAGACATCAGAAATTATGTGCTCACTTAGAATAAGCAGATACCAATTAAGTAAAGTTTGGAAATTATATAAAAGTAAGCTATTTTCTTTCCAAGCAGAAAAAGTATTAAGATTAAAGCAACTTAATTAATATTAAAAATTAAGAACTTTTTATCAACTGACTGTCCATTACTTTTTCCTTACTTGTTTTTTCTTTCAAGTGCTTGCATCACAATCAATTTCAATCAGTTAGGCTGCTGCAACAAGCACTCTCCGTTTCCTTTTTTCAAACCCAGCCACTCTATCGTCTAATATCAACTTTTCAGAGTGAAATTTCTTCTGAATAAATTAAACGTTTTCTTATTTGTAAAATTACTATTAGTTTTGTACTCTAAAAATTTATTTATATACTATATATCAAACACACGGGCAAACCTACTTGTTACACCCGCCACAAATTATACAACTACATTTGCACTATCCCTTTTTTGCCAGCGCATTTAAATATTGAATTTATCCCATATCTTATCTGCCTTTGCAAAGTATGGCTGCTTTTGGCAGGTAATATTGAGCCCAATATATTGGATGATTTTAACATAAAATATTTAAATAATTGTGAAGGAAATTATGTAAATCAACTGTGTTCATCATTAAATCTTTATCCTGTTAATGTAAGTACACCAACATTTAGATTATGACCACTTCAACAGAAAATTTCAAACTCTATTTTTGAATCATTTACCGACCATGTTCTCTACACTTACAGGGTGCCTCATATTATTGTGAAAAATATATTTGATCTCAAAAGCATGCATTTCACTAAATTAAAAAAATTCATACACCAAACGCTACGACGTGAAGGGGTTTGTTTATCACGCATAAATCTAAGAAATAATTTCATTAATGAAGGCACAGAGATGAAAATCTTTCAGCGTCACTCATGCTGAATTAATGAGTTTTGAAAAAAAAGAAAGGATCGATGTTTAAATGATGTTTTATCAATGATGCAACAAAAACCAAAAGCTTATTGTATTATTGTAGAGTTTTCAACATGTTTTTTAATAATTAAACAGAAAATCGACGGAGTCCAAGTCCGAGTCTGAGATTGGCTTCTCGCAAATGAGTCCGCGTTCGAGTCCGCAGTCCCTTTTAAACATTACCAATCATAAAAACGTAATCAATATCATACAACAACAATATTAAACATTACCATTACTTAACATTATTAGCAGTAAAATAACAATTAATGTCTTCCTTGTCATTACCTTTACGAGACAGATTTAATCGTCAGTTCGGAAGTCATTGTCAGCATGAAACCTAGAAGCGAGTATTATAATTCTTCTATCAAAAATTGTTTTTTCAAAAAACGAAATCATTTGATCCATAGTAAAATGAAATTCAAATCGAATACTGTTCTCCACTTTAACATCACTGTGTTTCAAAATTGTTACTTTACGATAATAATATCATTGGTAAACAGTGTCAAAGAGATTTTCATCTCTGTGCTTTTGGCAATGAAATTAATTTTTAAATTCATGCGTGATAAACAAATCCCCCTTCATGTAGTAACGTTTGGTGTATGAATTTTTTGATTTCCGTGAAAGGCTTGCTGTTGAGATCAAATTTGTTTTTCACAGATAATATGGGACACCCTGTATATATCTAATACACCACAAAATCGGAAGAAAAACATTTTATCCACGAGATTATTCAAATTATCATGATAAATACATGAAAAACTGTTACCCAATATGATTATATGTATAAATTAAAATAAGCCAACAAATGCTAAATTTTCTTTCTACCGAAATTTGCAAAGCCTTGAACATAGCGGCACCAATTAAGCAGCCACGATGAAACACGAGTATTAATTACAATTGATCATGCCGATGATCAACTACATTGGATGTTCATCATGTTCACAATGGTTATGCACTACCGCATGAAGTAAAGGGTATACTATAACTTCGACGCGGTTTTTGATCTCCGAGTTTAGCTGTATATATCGAACTACTGCTATCAATGTATTTTCTATACGTTCTGAAAAATTGTCTCACACAGTCTTTAGCATTATTAATGATCCATTTTGTATTCTCTTAACACATTAATTATTGCATTCATTTTTTTTAGAAATATCGGTTTTAGAATGTAATTTTCAATTGTTCGATATCTTGGGTAAGTGAGATTTAAATTTCAATCATTGATGTAAGGTCCGATAGATTGAAATAACATAAGTCATTGAACGATTCAACATTTCCGATTACGACAAAAACTGATCATTATTATTGACAATAAAAGGAATGCCGTTTCCATCCCCAACTGCTCTCCGTGAAAAAAAGACAGCAACAGAGCGTACCGTTGTTCATGTTCTTGTGCATCATTATCGTTGCCAAGGTCACTCAGCCTATGTTATCAAGAAAAATCTTCTGGAGGTTGATGGCTCGATCGTCTCAGAAGGCGCAATAAGAAAGATGTGGAACAAGGAACTTGAAGCTGCCTGAGATTCCGTTTCCAAAGACTTTTGCATCTGGTTAATCCATGAAATTCTCACCCGACTTGACGAGATTTCAAAGAATCAAAGTGCAAAAATTCATCCATCATGGCGCAGCAAAACCTCTGAGAAGAAATGCCTTTGTCCTGTCTGTTTCCATGGTGGTGATGAGGAATTTGAAATGATGCTGTTGGAATTGAATGACGATTTTGATGAGTGATAATGAATGATTCGATATCTATGTTAATTGCTTTTAGATGCACATATGCCATGAATATATAACTTTTATATCAATATGCTTTCTTGTCATTAACAAATGAGTCGAAGAATATGTCGGTTTGAATCATTTAACGTTAATCGAAAACCGCGTCGAAGTTACTGTACACCCCTTAGAACCACCAAATTTTCCACTGATTTCTTCAACTGATCCGATGTTATTTCTATTATTTTTTGTCTGATGAGTGTTTTCATGGCATCAGTCGTCTGTGATTTCTGCTAATACACCCTACCCTTTTCCACACCCCACAGCTAATAGTCATTCGGTGAAAAATCCGGTGATCATGAAAGTCACAAAAACTGAAAAGCATGACAAATGATGCGTTCGTCGGTGAAGGTTTTTTGAAGTAAATCCTTAACCACAATAGCCATATGTGGAGGAGCCTCATCCTGTTGGAATACCGTTCTAAAAGGCTTTAGTCTTCGATTCAACTGTGGGATCACATGTTCCTACCACATTATCAGATATGACCCCTTGTTTATAGTGCCGTCAAAGAAATTCGGCTCTAACACAAAATCGGAATTGAAACCAACCCATAAATAAAATACTCTGCTTGCAGTTGTTTCTCTGTTGTTGCATGAGGACTATCGTTCAATCATATTATATACTGATGTTTAAAAACTAACACATCAACCGAGAAATTAGCTTTATCTGAAAACAGAACGGATTGCAAAAAGGTTTAATTTTCTTCTGTTTTTTGAACATGGTATTGGCAAAAGTCAATCGAGATTAATAATCCATTGCTTTTAATTGCCGTGTTGTTTGAAAAACGATATAGTCTCAAATTAAGATTTTCGCGCAGAATTTTCCTCACTGTCGAGATTAACATTGCTGTTGCTTGAGAAGCGTTGCAACAGTAGGCAATCCCAAGGGATGTTCTGATTTAAGCTGTTGAGTTGTTGTTGCTACAAGATCAAGGTCCTGCTTTGAAACCCGTTTACGTCCGGTTCGACGCCTGTTTTCACTGAACCAAACTTTTCAAATCGTTCAATTATGTTCCGTACTGTTGTTTCTGCGCAGATGATCTTCTTTCAACCATTCTCTCTGTTAAATTGACGAAGTGCTGCACTTGCCGAAATGCTGTTGTTATAGAAGCAACGAATCAAAGAAATTATTTCTTCTAACAAAAGCTTGTCAGTCAATATGAAATAATAGTACTATAATTGAAAAATAGATAGATAGAAATACTATTGATTACCCAATGAAAGTATATTGCTATAAATATATATTGTAATTCCATAAACAATATGGCTTCAAATAATATTCATAGTGACTTTATAATGTACCTTTATCACGAAGTATAGCACAATCAAATTATAAATGCAGTTTACATGTCGCATATTGCTCATTCCTCTTATTACATCTACCTGCCAAAAGCCGTCAACGACTTATACAATCATACAAAAAGGGCTATACAAACCTTAAATCTTGCTCGCAAACATGATACTGCGACTAAGTATCGCAACAAGTACAAAACTTTAGAGATGGAATCGGATCGGATCTCGGATCATTTCGGATCGGATACGGATCTGATCGGATCTTCATTTTGAGAAACTTCGGATCCAAAAATCTTTAAAACTTGTGTATTAGTACATTTTATAAATTTCACACATTTTTACATTGAATCCCAATTTAAGCGTGTTAATAATCTCAATCTAAGTGAAATTTTGTAATTGAATTTCATTGTTTACACATCAGGTTCCGCCTTATTCTTTCCAACAACTTATGAAATTGGTGACGAATACTTCAAATCTGAAAATGCGATTCATGTTAGCCATCACATAATGATAAAATAGTAAAGCAACCAAAACCATTTGTTTGTACAAACTTGCAAATGGAAAAACTGAATTCTGAAAAGGATTCTCTCTAATATGCATGTCAAAGAAAAAGCACAGAACACAGAGAAGCAAGTGGAATACCTTAGCTTTTACAAACACTGCCAAAATGTAAAATACTAACATAATTTGGGATGCACTTCAAGCAAAAAATTTCATTTAAATATGCACTCTAAGCAACTTGCAATGCCAAGACAACTTAGTACTCAGAAGGTTTGTCATTATTATAATCACTAATACAAAAAGGTTTATAGAACCATACTGTCGGCATACTTATAATATGGTATAATTTAGTTTAATGTTGCTGTTATATAATTTAAAATTTTTGATCCAACTTAAATCACAAATTTTTGAAAAATTAATTTTTCTATCACTTATTTTAATATACTCTACCCATTTTTTTTAATATCTTCCAATATAAATTTTGGGGTTGTTCTTTAATTTGCCATTATTTGTGCTACTCTTGTTTTCATCACCTTAGCTGCAATTTTGAAGTAAATTTATCTTGTTTGAAACAACTTCAATTCATAGTGACATTGCAAAGTGGTTATTTTTGAATTTTGACATAAAACATTAATACGGGAGGTAATACTATAAGAAACTCAACTATTTCAACTCCATAGATATATTATGATTATAGTTGATGACAATTTTAGGAACTAGATTATTACAAAGCTTACAAATAAGTTGATTTGCATGCACTATTTCGCAAGTATATGTCCATTTTTATCTCTGGATAGTGTTGAAGCACTTAAAATTTTCTATTCGTATTAAAAAAAACATAAATATTTTTTAGTTCCATGTTTATTTATTGTTAGAATACTTATTTAAATTCGGATCCATTTCGGATCTTGAAGGTTCGGATTCGGATCGGATCTTAAAATGTTGGATCCGATTCCATCTCTGCAAAACTTTAACTTCCAACAAAAAAATTATCTTATACAAAATATTTCTCATGGGTCAACTTTGTCTTGTTAAGTCTTATTACTAAAAATAATTCACCAAGCCTTTTTTTCCAATCAACAACCAAACTTTGGAATTCTCTGAAATTATTATTTTCAGTAAGGATATAAAAAAATTATGAACGATTTAAGAAAGAAATTAAAATGATACTGTTACACAAACAACACACCCTAGGAGATGGAAATACATTACATTCATTTCAAGACTTTATATAACCACAGCGAAACTCAAGCATTATATATATTATATATTTTTATTTTGTTTTGTAGTATTAAGTTTTTTGTAGCACTGTATGTAAGGCAATAAATTTCTTTTTGATATATTATTATCATTATTATTAATATTATCTTTATTATTTAATTTTGGAATTGGGATAATATTTGTTAAGAAATTAAAACTTTATTGACTTAATAACGTTTTCTATTGATTTTTTTCCATTTAAATATATAAACAAAATTTCTACAAATCCTTAAGCAATAGCTATAGAATTGACTGTTACAATTCTCTATAAACAGATTTCGAAGAAAAACTAATGTCAACAACAGATGCAGTGGAAGGGTTTCTTAAACAAACTTCTTTTCGGCTGTCAAATATTGGTTTTTGATTTAATTGTAAAACTTTGTTTTTTTGTAAATGCAGGTCTTCCCCAATGCTAATATCCGTGTAGTACTGTTTGATAAGCTTTATTGCATGTTTCCTGTCCATTTTCCAATTTTCAACCTCCATCTTCAATGTCTGCATAGATAGCTCAACTGTGGCCACTTTCCTAACAAAATTTTCTAAATCCTGAAGAACAGCTGCAACCGCGCCTTGATTGTAGTGATATCTGCCTAACATCTTTCTCTGAGCAGCAAATTTTTCTTCCTGTGTTAAGCTACAATGGAGCCCTAGAGGCAGAATTTTTTCATTTTCAAATTCCATTTTTCTTGCAAGTTCACTTAATGTAAAAATTTCTTTGTATATCGCTAATGTTTCTTCAAGTTTCTTAATGCTATTTAAGCTTTCCCTTGCCAATTTTTCAAGTTCAACTTTTGCCAGCTTATCTTTTTTGTCTAAAATATCTGTTACGATAACGTAATTTTTGTATACATAGTCTTTCTCCTGATCTAGTTTTTGCAGAATATTGTTGTTCTCAAACGCTTTCTTTTGCATTTTACTCTTGAGAGCACTGTGCATATTTTTTAGTTTTTCAATTCTATTCAACTGTTTTTCGATTCTTTCAGAGTTGGCAATGTCTTTGGCTTTTAGTGTCTGTATGAGACACTTACGATCATGAGTTTCTTCGTTATATTGCTGAAGAATTTTTTGATACATATGCCAGTATTGCTCTGTTACATCCTGAAGTTGAATTCTCATCATATGTTTAGCCTGGACATTCTTCTTACTAATATCTAACTTGAGGTCCTCATATTCGTTTGTGAGCCTTTTTTCCTGTTCAACAAACTCTTTTTCATGGCTAAATAGCACTTCTTCTTGTTCCAAGACCTTCTGCAAATGACGGTTTTGACCATTCTTTACATAATCATCGTACTTTTTTGACATTTTCCCAACGGCTTTAGTGTAGTCATGTATAAGATCATTGATTCTGTTCTCCTGTATTCTTATCATTTCTTTGAGATTCACCTGATGACTGCTATGGGCATATACGCTCTGCTGATCGAGCTCTTTTATTGCAGACATTAAGTTCTCAATTTTCTTGGCATAGCAATCATTTCTTTTCATAAATTGCTGGCATGTTATTTCAATAGCTTTTTTCATGTCTTCACATGAACTCTTATGAAGCAATCTAAAGTATTTATTGTCGAGCTTCTGCGTGTTCCTTTCAGTCATGGACATTTCTTCATCCAATTTCTTTCGTATAAATATTCCAGGTAAAGTTTGTTTTACATTAATTTCTCCAAGAGTATTTTTTTTCATTAGAGTCGCACGCGCTTTCATTTGCGATTTGGTGAATCCTACTGCATTTTTCTTACTGGAATGGCTGTCTTTATGCTCAAAGTGTTTTGCTAGGTTTTCGTTTATTTGCTGCATAGCTTATGAAGTTAAACACTAGAAACGAGGGAATCAACTATGCGTTAATGCGAAGATAAAACAAAGGTGGGATTAAGAGTAAACTAAAAATCGAAATAATAGGACTTCAGAATTGTGCTTCAAAAACGTACACAAATTATATATGCATAGTGTTTGGAGTCAATCGAGATGTTTGCATAAATTATATAAACGTTGATTCGGTTATTTTGGTATATTGGGAATGACTAGATCTAAACAGGATAGCGTATAGGTAATCTTAATTTCTCAACATGAAATAGCCTCTTGTAGCCTTATTTATTAATGTTATTCTTGAGGCATTGCATGGTTTAGGAATTATCGCTTTAAGACAATTCAATTGACACATTTTCATCATTTAATCTCACATTTTTCTACAAGCCCATGAAGAATTTGGAAATCTTTAACAAAATGTGCCCCTTGCTATATGATGAAATTCGTGCTAAACCATTATTCCTGTGAGTGGAAGGAAGCATTAAATGTAAATCTATATTTTAATGAAATATTTTCACTACTGTAGATAGGCAGCCCAAGAGCAAAGTCAGAGTCAATGAAAGGAATGCGTGCCTCAATGACTTTAAGACCTGTGGGGTAAGTTCCGCTCATGCACTGGTGATGATATGTGCGTAAACATATACTTAATGCTGAATTACATGCAAATATGATATTTTTTCAATAAAAATTCCGATTTTTGTGAAAATATTTGAATTATTTTCACTATGAAGCAGTCTAATGAATATGCGCACAATAACTACATTGAAATATTCTCATCTAATTCAGCCATAAGAATATGTTTTCCCAAACGTCTTCATCATTAGATGAGCGAGCCTTGCCTCATAGATGTATTCATGCAAAAACGAACTTTTTTCAAACTATTTCCATACCTAGTGTTCAGACCACCTAATGCTCATGGGAAACAAAAACTACTCTGAAATGCATGTATTTTGTTCTTTGAAGACAATCTGTATGAGTCCCGTCCAGCCGCTCCCTGTGCAAAGTCAGAGTTTATTGCGCTGTTAAGTCATAACAGATTCTGAAAAATGGTTAGTTGAAATAATGTTAATGTTATGCAAGGAATTGTTATATATATAGAATATATCAAAATTGGTATTTTTCT
>CABFPE010000056.1:1552980-1564979 GCA_900660155.1 Hofstenia miamia | reverse complement strand
GTATGTTTTCTGTCCAAAAGGCGTTAAATCGTCATGTCAGAAATGACCATACGCAGAGCTCCACGACTATAGCTGATGCTAATTGCTGGAAGTGTGAAGCGAAGGGATGCTACAAGTCGTACAAGAGCAAAGGTTGGTACTTACGGCATATTAAGACCTGTCACCCCAACCTTTGCAATCGAGCATTGATAGGCGACGAAGGAAGACACCAGGCTTCCGCCACCAATCCGGGGGCGTTGGAGGGACCGGTTGCAGTCCTGCAGGAGTCTAAACTATAAAGCTCTTTGTTACTCGATTCCTAGGGCTTCAGGACCAGAACTGGTCGGTACTATCCAGTTCTAAAGTTAGGACTGCGTTTGGGAGCCCCCACTAAAATAATAAATATATCATTTAAAATCCGAAGAAACAGCGAATCACAATTGATGTTTTTTGTTGTCTGAGAGATAGTGTTTGCAAGGAATATTCTTGAAATAAGGTTATTTCAGATTTTCCTTTATAAACTGCTTGTTTGGGATAATAAATTCCATTTTTTCGTGCACAAAAACTTAAATAGATAGATGAAAATATTTTTCAAAATTGTATAGTGGAGGTATTTTATAAATTTTATTGATGATTCTTAATTTATATCTTTTCTAGAAGCCAAAATCTTTAAAATAATTTACTCATTTACAGTTTAACCTAGGTAATAGTAAAAGTGAAGACTCAATTCAATACATTCCAAATCTCTCTTAATCCTTTGGAATTTAAACCAATTTTCAAAACTTTATTAATGAATTCCAATACAAAAACTTACCAAATATTCGCTTAACATTCCAATTCGATGTGCTATGTCAGCTTATATCCGGTGATTACAGTAAATATTGATAGATGTTCCAAGATTAACAAAGAACAATTGTACGGATGTTTACGTTTAAATACTTGGAGATAACAATTGAAGATCGAGATGTGAATTTGTTGAACTGAAACTTGAGAATTCAAGTAGACCCTTCAAAATATTAAATAACTCAAAGTTTAGCTATATACCCGTATATTTACAACTCTTAAATGATGCGACTGCGATCATCCAGTTTCATGTAATGAAATTCGGCAAAACTGACCTGATTTTATATATATATTGTCCTAAATTGGTTCAGAGAAGCTTTCAATGTATGATGAAGGATACATTCCTAAAAACACTTTACATTCATTAATTCAAGCTTTCAAACGAATAATCTAAAGAGATTTTGGATGTCATTGTTAGGTAGTGCGTTCTGAGCATTTAAATATTGCTCCAAGAAATTATCACAGATTGTAAAAAACTGTAGGATTAAATAAGTAAAATTGCGATAGCGTAGGATTTAGATATATGTTGAATTGTCTCATTCTTCAGAAATTTGCAATATCCAAGTGAACAAAGAATAATCTTATAATAGTTATTGCCTAACTAAAAATTTTTGCATAATTTTGTGTGTAAAGATCAGGTGATTGATTTGTGATCCTTGCTCTATCCTGTTCAAATGCTTATTTGCAGTAATGATGCATGGGCCATTAACGGCCCATTAGTGTTTCCATTATTGTTTGGCTATTATTAGCATTTGGCCAGTGGATGATTAATGGCCCAATAAGATATCCAACAGTGGGTGTCAGTTGTGAACATTACGTTCAAAATGTTTAGTGTCAAGACTACATATAGCGCAATTTATTAAAGGCACAAGTATTCCTGGTCCACAATATATTGAAAATCTACAGAGGCATATTGTAAATTCACGAAATTACTAAGTTTTTGATATTAACGGGATAGCGTTTACATTATGCGCGGCATATTTAGTTATTATCTATATTTCCAAGTTATTTTCCAATTGCTTTTTCATAAACGCAAAAATTAGAAACATTAATTATATAAGCATTTATTGCAGTTTTACAAAAATATAAAGGAAGATTCCAAAAATATAAAGCAAGATTCCAAAAATATAAAGCAAGATTCCAAAAATATAAAGCAAGATTCCTAAAATATATAGCAAGATTTCAAAAATATAAAGTTAGATTCTAAAAACATCAAGCAAGATTCCAAAGATATAAAGCAAGATTCCAAAATTATATAGCAAGATTCCGAAAATATAAAGCAAGATTTCAAAAATCATTTACTTAAAATGCTGAAAAAATTTGCCAATATGCAGCTAAAAAATGATGCCCTTATTTAAAAGGTAACAAGTTAATATTCACTATATTAACACAAAGCACCACTTTTTTCCTTCAAAATGGTTTAATCTACATATATACATGTAATGCAAATGTAAAACAACTAATCCTTTTTCTACCACAAGGTGGAGTAGCGTTCTCGTGCACGAATGGCCTCATTTCTATTTCACACTGGAAGATTAGGGGATGTTTCTGGCTTTTATGATCATTTTTGAGCCATTATCAACAAAATTGCGAATCATGAAATTGAATAAATTTTTGTTGGTTGGTTTTAGAAATATGCTTTATATTTTTGGAATCTTGCTTTATATTTTTGGAAAACACTGTAAACTCAGAAAATCGATACCGTATAGGTAATTCAAGGAAGTACACATAGTGAAACAATGTCTTGAAAAATAAAGTGCTAATATATAATAACACATTTACATAGCAGTGCATAACTTCACGTATTCAGGTAATGCTATGGTCTTTCCGGAAAGTTTCTGCAAGAACTGATTGAAACTGCAGTATTTGGATTTTCCACACAGTCTTAAGTTTTGAACAGTGCTAGAGTTGCCGGGTTTGTACTTTAATGATACAAACCATTCATCATTGATTGTGTTGCGACTTAACTCAAATACAATCGCATCGCCATATCCAGGGTTAGGTAGTAATCTTCCAGTAATATGCCTAATGACACTAATGAGGACCCACTCATGGGTGACATAGGGGATGAACGAATTCCCTTGTTGAAGCTGTTTCTTATTTACCTAAACTATTAGAGTATAGTTATGGATATACGTCCGAGTGCGATACTTAAGTAAAATGAAAAAAGCAAAATTATAAATTGTTTGTCTTTTGATTAAATTTTATATTTAGGTCAAAATATTGTTTATTATTTATTAAAAATATATAACTTAGTCTAATAATTAATATACAGTGTGCAAAAACTTATTTTGAAAATGAAACTTAGAAAACCATACCCAAAAATTCCGTTGATGTGTTTTTAAGTAGTACGAGATGCTGGATTTCATTTTCATATGCTGCAGTGAGAATATTCCATTCTTGTGTTTGCTTCAGATCATATACAATGCTGAATTACCTTCACACAACTCCAATCTGGGTGCTTGTAATTTTTGGCTGTGGGGTTATCTCAAGGCAAATGTGTACCATCCTCAGTTTCAAACGCCTCCAGATCAAGAGAACAATTTATGCAAATCCTACACAAATGCTTGATGCCGTTATGTGCAATGCAATTTCATGAAATGTTTGGATTAGGGGTGTGCAGGTAGCATAGTTTATCACCTCTACCCGCCCGCGTTTGATTACCCGTAATAATTGTACCCATGCTAGTGTTCTGCGGCCAACGCAATTTTCTTGGCCGTAGCTTCCCGCGCAAAATGTATGGTGAGTTTGCCAGTGGTTGGTCGCAAGTCTTTGGAGGTAATGTTTTAACCTGGAGTTTTTGCCGAAGTCAGCGTTTGTTACTACTACTAAATGAAATACCGCAATTTTAATAGAACGATTAAAACATGCTCACAGTTCGAACAACTAAAGAAAATGGTCAAAGCGCGACGAACTTTTAAAGACGAAAATACAAATAAAAAACATGGAAAGAAATTGTTAATCATAATGTTCAGAAATATATCTTTGCCGGGATTTTGGCCTTAAAGCAAAATCCTTGGCCACATCCGGTCGTTGGGTCGGCTAACGGCTAAGCTGCGGCCGTGATAATGGCCACAGAACACCAACCCGTACCGGCGACATATATAGTAGGCAGTACTGATCAAGCTACAGAATGTATTCTTTAATTAACCACTAGAAATAAAAAATGAACAAAATGTATGATGTATTCCTTACAAATTTATAGCAATTATAAATTGAATCTAGTGTAAATGTCTTTGAATTACCAAAAGCAGTGATTATCATGTTTATAATGTGCCTAATATATCTTTTAAGGGATTGATTAAGAAACTATATAATTAAACTTAAAATCTGTTAACAGATCTGTTGAAAAGTTCTGTTTTATTATTATAATTCACCAATCTTGTTAGCTTGTGAAGTGGCAGGAAATTTAACCTTTAATGCTGTGTGCACGTATTTAATCTCTCGCACTGGTAAATGAATAATAAAATTTCTAATGCATTTTCTAAGGCTAAATCATGCAACGCGTGTAATCGTAAAATTGGAACTAAAGAACAGCGTTTTCTATGTTGTGTCTGCTCGGTTTCATATCATTTTAATGAATCATGTTGTGGATTCGATGAAGAAGGTATGCAATGGATTACCAAATATTCTGATAATTTGAAATATCCACTATTAAGGACAGAGATTGCACAACAAAATGAATATATTATAAAGATTGTTCTTGATATAAATAAATCCAGGATCAACTTACAAATGAAAAATGATGTATTCGAAAAAGAGATTCGCAGCTGTCGCAGAAATGTCAAAGAACAAGATAATGGGTATAAAACCAAAATTTACATATTGGGATGCGAGGAACCAATGATAGAAAATCACTGGGAAAGGATGGAACAAAACATTGTTAGCCACCTTGGATCGGAAGCGGACAAAGTTACCAACATTTATCGTATTGGCGCTTACAAAATTAATCGTGGTTGCTGAAGTTGGATCAGAATAGACGGTGAAAAGCTTAGCAACAACAGAATTTTCCTTCAAAGTGAATCTTTGCTAAACATGATCTTAGCCGGCCTGACAGAGAAATTGAGAACCGATTATTGGCTAAGCGATATGAACATATTAAAATGGCGTTAATCGGAATAAGCTAAAATTAGGAAACTCAAGTTGTTTAGAATTGGTGAAGAAGTCATCTTAATTTCATCGCTAATCCTCTACTGTAATGCTCAATCTATTAAAAATAAAATGAACGAACTGAAAGCGGTTGCTACATCTTACAAACCTGATTTTATTGGAATCTGTGAATGTTGGATTAATATGAATAAAATTTTATGAATCTGCCTTTAATATCCCTAATTATCGTACTCCATTTAGGCATGATAGATTAGACAGTCGAGGTGGTGGTGTAGGCATTTGGCCTGCCTTATCAGTTGGGCCAACTCATAGAATTACTGTTAATAATGCTCCTTCTTGTATCGAATTCCTTGTTATCCTAAGCCAGCTGTGTATCCTCGTAAGCATATGTGTATATTCCTCCTCAAATAAATAAAAATGAAAATCGTAATGTTGCTAACTTTCTTATAAATACTTCTTGATCATCCCAATGCTCCTATTATGTTAGCAGGAGATTTTATCAAGAATAATCTGTCAGATGTGTCTGATTCTCTAGTCTTGAGTGATATAATCGATAAACCAACTCACAAAAAGGCAAAATTGGATCACATGCCGATATCTGATACGAATTTTGATTGTTATAAAGCTAAACTCCTACTCTCCTTAGGAAAATCGAAGCACAAGGTATGTCTAATTACTCCCGTTTCCAATTGTGTGCACAATGGTATTATTCACAGAGTATTTGATCTTTGTAAAAGCAACCTTGATAATTGCTTGAAGGATGTTTACAACATTGGCTTTGCAGCTGTATACAACCAGCCTGACATAGACATCAAAGTGGATATCCTCTATAATATCATACATACTTCTATGCTTCACATTCCTTTTGTCGTTGTAGCCATTGAAGAAAAAGTTCCCCCTTGGATAACTCCAGTAATTAAATCTCTTATGTATAGAAACAAGAAGCACGTGAACGACATAATTGGATACTGATCATCTGTCTTATAAGCTGAATGAAGAAATTCTAAACTCCAAATCGAAGCTAATCAAAAGGAGAAATTGCAAGAAATTATGGTCTGTTGTTAATGACATTGCTAGTCGACATAATAAAGAGCAGTTAATAGCTTCTTTGAGTGGTTCCTCGGATATATGTAAAGAATTGAATTAAATTGCTAGTTCCTTTATAATTCACTTTTCAGGTGAGGGCAATATTGGTGTCAGTGACGACCAACCATACGCTGTACAGATGTATATAGCATTTTTGAGATGCTTGTGCACTTGGACGCAAGAAAAAGTGCTAGAAGTGATGAAGTCCATACTATTGTGTATAAAGAGGGTGCAAGATTTCTGGCAGAGCCAATTTATCCCATGATCAACTGTTTCATTTTGCAAAAGCGTGTTCCTCACCGCTAGAAGCTGGCTTATGTTAAGCCAATACCTAAGTCTAACTCTACATCTGACTTTGCGTTCCGACCTATATCTTTACTAACTATTGCTGCTAAATTTATGGAAAAGGTTGTCAAAGAATCAATTGAACGTTTTCTGGAAGTGAGTAATGATAATTCCCAATTTGCGGACAAACGACGCTCATCAACCACTGCAGCAATTGTTAATTTGCTGAATTTTCTAACGGTTGAACTAGATAAAAATAATGTTGTTTGAACGGTAATTGAATGTTTTGACCCTAGTAAGGCTTTTGATCCAATAAGTCACACTCATCTAATTAAGAAGTTGACTAGGTGTGGTTTTCCTAGAAATTGTATAGAATGGACTCTAAATTATCTTAGCAATAGACGCATTAGAGGTGTCTTTGGTATTGACAGGAGCAAGATATACAAATTCTCTGCTGAAGTACCTCAAGGATCTGTTTTAGGTCCTGTATTTTTTGCTGTTTATATATTCGATCTGTTTGCAAACCATCCAGACAATCTGCTAAACAAATATGAGGGACTATTACAAAAGGTAACCCCGGTCACTAAGGTAAATTTTAGTGCTGACTCAACGGAATGTTTTCAGGTTAAGTGATGGGCTTCAGAAAATTCGATGCTGCCTAATGAATCCAAATCCAAAAGGATGATAGTGGGACAGTGTTATATTCCTCATAACAGCTTCATTATTCCCATATATGACAGTATTACTTAGGCGTTTGTTTGCACTCTTCATTAAAATGGAATTAGCACACATCTAATATCGTCAAAGCTGCCTCTAAGCAGCTTCATATTCTACGTGAACTCCGTGATCTCGATATGAGTTTATCTCAACACAGAATGCTATATTTATCTACTATTGAACCAATTTTAAGACAGTATTTAGAAAAGTCAATGGAAAAGATTAAATGGAAAGCCATTAAAATTTTACCAGCTTTATCTGATCAACAACAGTGAAGGCTAAAATGACTCGTCTTTCAAAAACGACATTTTCCAGTGCTGAAAGTAATACCACTCATCCTCTTCATTCACTGATTCTTAAAAAATTGATTCTAATTACAAATCTGAACGAAGGAAATCCCAATTTGTGCCTCATATGTGTACACATTTTAACTCACTTTAATGTTCTGTTAATTTTATTTTCAATAAATATTTCTTCTTCTTAAAACACGATTTTTTTGCATCTCAATTAGAATACCATTCCCAAGCAAACTATTATTTTCTGTTATTCAACAAAATTTAGTAACAAATCTGTTCAACAGATCGATTAAACAAAAATGTTCCAGTTTTTGTTAAATGAAACTGTTAAGTTTTATCATGAACGCCTTGATAACTAATTATCAAGGCGTCCATGATTTAATAACATGGTCAACAAGGTGGGACATGACTTGGGTATACCTGCGCGGGTATGGATTATGTTGGGAACAGTAATGTAAAATTTTTGGGGTGTGTTTTAGGCAAATTAAATAAAAAATGCTGAATTGTTTTTACGTTTTATGTTTATAGGCTGTCATCAATACATTAATATGAGGTAGCGCAGAGAGAGATGCACACGGGTGTAAAATTAATGTCAATTCTGCTGTTTTACGATCCTTGGTTAAAAAATATTTGCTGTGCTATTCCAAAGCTGCGTATGCTAAAAACTTATAATGAAATCTACACACTGAAATTGAAAAACCTTTAATTGAGGTATATTTTCCGACATATTTTTTTTTATAAATATCATTGTTTTTATAATTCATTGTTTTTGGGCTCATTTGTGGACTTGGCTCATGTCCATCTGTAGCAGCGCGCGATAATTCTGATGCAAATTGAAATCCTTGCATAACATTAAAGTTTATATTTTAGAAGGATTTTGTAGAGAAATAACATGGTCGAAAGTAGTTTGCACAATTACGTTGATTTCAGATGCGAAAACCTAAGTGACTTATTATTTACTCAAATTCATTGATAGAATATATTCACATATTTCAATCAACAAGTTCAGCTTTTTTAAAACTGTGCGGCTGGATAGGGTAGAAATGCTGAAGATGCGGGTTGGGTTGGGCATACAAATATGTACCCACGTCCATTATTTTGCCAATGGTCAACACTGACCGAAAGTTCATTAACATGAGAAGACAACAAACAAGCCGCGTTTCCTAGTAATTGTTTTGCTTGCACTACTGGCTGCTCGTTCAAACAAATATTTTGAGAAGCGGGAATGCAGTGGTGTGCACTTTCAATCATCACTAAGAGTTCGACATTTATTGAATTACCAGTAATTCAAGAAGCAACCACAATAATTAATTAATTAACAGCGAACAGAAGATGTACGATAAAAAATTTCCTCTAAACTGCATTTCTATACATTATTTAATTCAGTGTTTATTGCTTATATACACCACTTAAGAATCTGCACCCGTATACATGAGAGGGATGCAACATTCAAATCATTAACACGATCCAGTTTTTCATTACCCGTACTCGTCATAATTATACCCGCACTCGCTCGTAACCCTAGTTTGGATGTGTGTTCCAGCCCAAAGGTGAGCACTTTGAGCATTTTGACCATGTGAATATGTAATCCATTATTTTAGCGTTAATAAATACAAATGATGGAAATTTTGGTTTTAATTTTTCAATTTATATGGGGGAAATTTCGGTTATGACTACATTGCATGTATAATATTGTATATAATCTGTTGCAGAAACAAGAATGGAATATTCTCACTACAGCATATGAAAATGAAGTCCCGCATCTTGTATTACTTAAAAAACACATCAACGATTGTTAAGACAGATTTCTGAATGTCTTTAGGAAAATAAGTTCGTATGTTGTGTGCCGGCACTGTATTAAAAAATAGAATAACATTTTTTCATGCCACAGCAAGAAATCCCATGATTTCAGGAAGCATATTATCTTGTGGATGAAACTCGTTAAAATATAACTCAAAACTAATTGAAGTAATTGTTTTTGAAGCCAACCTTGAAAAAGATGAGGCAATGGTCTCACTGATTTATTTGTTAATGTAACTCACCAGTTCATCTGCAATTGCAAATCATTACCTTGGTTTTAAAAACATTCTTAATCCTTTCCAAAATCACTCCTGATGAAAGTTCTCGCTCAAATTGGGTTTCTGAAAGCATTTGAAACTTAATGCGCATTGCTGTTTGCAACTGATCATAAACTTCTGCTGTAACATATTCTGGTAAAGTCAAATTATTTTGCTTTTCCACAAGCATTGCATCAGCAAAATCTGCACAAGATTCAAAGTTCATCTTGAACAAACCTAAATTTCAAATATGTATTATTATATTACTTATGTTAAGATATAACATGATTTTTAAATTTCTATAATGTTAAACTAAGGGTGGGGACAGGCCCGTAGCCAACCACCTTAATTAGGGGATGCTAACTTATCAATATAGAATGCTAGCCTTAGAAACGCTATCATTTTTGCTGTATCATTTTTGGACAAATTCTACCTTTTGTCGAAGCAATAACTATGTATCAAAATTTCACTAATTAATTCATTAGCCTCATATGAACATGCCCGCTAAAGTCACTAACTTAACAAATTTGGATAATCTACTTGGTAAAAACTTCTAATCTAAAATGCTTCACATGGGGGTAACAAATAATAGTATTTTATATATGAACAATTATTATCTTATCACATAAAGATATGTACCTGTTGGTGTTTTTAGATGGGATATAACGTTGTCAAAAGATTGAATTTTTTTCTTGAATTGGATACTCTGCTTTACGGCATCATTTGCCATATCAAATGCTGGACAATCTCCATTGTCAGCCTTCAGTGCATTTGGCTTCCATGTTTTGATTTTAATGTTTGTAATGTTTAAAATGTTATATACACCACCCAAAATATATTTCCCAGATTCAACGGTTCTAGGTAAATCAGAAGTAACACTGACTGTTTCAAAAGAATTCAATCTGTCTGTGAATAAACTTGGATATAAATCGCGGAAATCCTGTCCGACACGAAACATGCGCTGTTTACCTTCCTCAGTTAGGAAGCCCAAACCGCCTTTTTCTTTCCATAATGCTGAGTACGGGTCAGTAGGAAACGTTATGTAGGGCGTCCTATCCCCATGACGAGCCACAATTTGTACATGTACAACTTGCTTCTTACTTGTAGACAATGCAGAAAATAGAAGAATTATTATCAGTAACAACTAAAGTAGTATGCATAGAAAAATAGCACTGATATAAATGCATAAAATATTCACATTTTTAACATACAATACATTTATTAATATAAAAAATGCTTTTATCTCACTAAATTTCTTTATTGAGCTGAAAGCCTTTTCTTAGCTGTGCCAATATTAGTCATGAAAAAAGTAAACATATTGGGGTTTTCATATTTCTAATGAAGCTTATGATTTCTCTACATGCCATTGGCATCTACTGAAATTGCAAACCACGTCAGTATTATGACTTATGTATTGGTATTTGCTACTGTCTATATTTTTCTTCATTCGAATATATGTTATAAATTCTGTAGATATGCTTTTGAGTTTTTTGAGCCAAAATAGTTTTTTCCGGATGAACATAAACTTTATATTTTTTGATTAGGTGCATAGCATTTGTCCAACGCTCTTGTTTAGAAGCTTATTAATATATTCCATATTTGATGATGGTGGATGTAAAATGTAACAATGAACTTGAATATTGTACGAAAGAAGATTATAGAAGTATGAGCAGTTAAATTTGTTAATAATACATTTGCATTTCTTGTTTTGATAATTTTTAAAAGATATATAATATTTACAGCGTTATTTGTAAACTAGAAAACTAAATCTGTTGGAATTATATTTGGAAATCAAAAAAATTTCATAAAAATACAAAAACTTGAACCGTTGTATTTTTCTATCATTGGAAGTGACACTCAAAATAGATCTGAAAGATTTCCGGTTGCAAATACATTCAAACGCAAATGTCAATTGAGAAGTTTGACACATCCTACTAGAGGAGTTATTATGTTAAATATGATTATTAGCTTACTTACATATATATTATTCAATACTAAGTGAGGTTAAATGTAAGTCATAATAGTTGATAGTGCTACACTTAATTTTATATATTTTAAACATCATACAAAAAAACTAAGTAAACAAACTAAAACCTAACGGTCGGTATTATCTGTTTCCCGCCAACTACCGGCACGGCTTTAAATTTCCAGTCGGCAACAACTCTGGGTTAGAAGTAACACGTGAGAAACGAATGAATATTGTGAATGGTAACACACAGCTATTTACTATTTTGTTACTGGTGTCCATTATATTTCTGGTTACTAAGCCATGGCGATATATTATAGTCGGCTGCAAAAAAATGAGACTGAACACCTATTTCTTAACGCTTTGTGGAAACGTATTGAGACGTTTTAGAGGAAAACTATAAAAATAAAAGACAACGAGAATTTTGTGAACTTTAAAATGGTCAAACAAAAAAGTTAATTAATTGAACTGGTACTTCGTAATTATTTGAAAACACTTACCAAACAAATTTTTTTGCTTTGCAAAGTTTCTACTTGATTTCTTCGGAATGGAAACGTTAAAACAGCTTGAAGACGCCTTTGCGACATCGCACATTTCTCGATCAACTTATTTTCGAAAGGTGAAAAAATTCGACAAGGAGAATCTCTCAAAAGAACAAAA
>CABFPE010000056.1:1500629-1529215 GCA_900660155.1 Hofstenia miamia | reverse complement strand
TGTCAGTAACAATCCAATCGATCCAGTTATAAAGCAGTTTCGCTTTTTTGGACGCTTTCCAGTTCGAAGCAGTTTCAATACAAGCACTTTGTAAACCACTTTTGTCTGACAACTCCTTTAGATAATTCGGGTGATCAATGGTAATATGGTTTAAAAGGTTTGCATACCCTGTATTCGGGCGTTGTTTGCGTTTACAGCCACACTTGCAAACATACTCCCCTTTTTCAACTTCCGTAAAATAATGCTCAACGATCTGCTTATTCATTCGTGGAGGCATATTGATATGCTACTCGTAGCACTCAAATTGTAAGTCACAATGCTATACGCAATGCAGAACTGAATATTTCTAGTTGCGCCTGATTGGTTGGTTGTTTGCAACGCTAATGATGCAGTTTTGAATATATACATCAAATTGTCGGAAGCTGCAGATTATACAGCTGTGCGCGCCCAAACACATTGCGAGGCAATTTTTGAAAAACTTATTGATCTTGCAGAAACGGGCAACCCGGTTGCTGAGGTCGCACTAGAAAAATTTTGAAAGGTACGTGAAAAGAATAAGGGCCTCGATATGGTGGTGAAGAAGGTGCGTGGGGAAAACATTTGCGATCTTACGGAAATACAGATATTTAGTTTCGGTGGACGTCGAAAGATTTTTTTCTATCTTGAATTTGTTTATCGCTGATCGGCAAAATATGTTAGAAGAAACTTTAAAGAAGCTTATTTTCATTAAATATAATCCTAATTTGTAGTGTTGATGAAAATAAAGTGCTCCGCCAAACATGCGTTTTTTGTCGCCGAAATCGGCAGTGAAAGTGCGACTTTTACGCCGAAAATTAAGGTCTCTGGTCATCAGCGCAAAGGAATTGTTTAAACATCGAGATAAAACGTTTGCATTTAATTTCAAATAATTTTACGTTAATATTAAATTTGCACTACCTTTCTTGACCGTTAGAGGGCTTATAAACGCTTAAACAAATTTTGTCTAATGTGTGACTGTATATTTCTAAGAAATATAGTGATTGTATCACAGTGTGTTTTTCTCGAAAACTGCCTCGTAATTTTCTACTAGCAGCTGGACGCTTTTCTAAGAATAAATAATATTCTACTCAATGATTATTGTTTCTTGCTCCAGAATAGATATTAGCTGTTCATCCAAAAATAGCAAATTTAAAGAAAATGCAATCCGAATCCCTTACTAAAGTAAATAAAAGCTGTTATCTTCTTCACCGCCTATAGCTGTGAGATGGGACACCAGCTCAAATCAAATGTGTTGCAACATATTTGCTGGAAGAAACACGTAGACAATGAGGCATTAGAAAAGTTTTATGCAGATAAAAGATCAGAGAAATGAGTATGTCTAGCTTCACTATCAGCGGAATTCAATTATCAAAACTCGATAGTGCCAGGAATTCTATTTTTCCTTTGACTTGCATCGCATTAAAACATTGACAGCGATGGAGTTACAAAATTTTTCACAAAATATATATACGAATACTTTCGGATTCCCGTCGAAATTTAAGACATTTACTTTGGATGGAACAGGTATTGTCTGAAACTAATTTCAGTTTTCTGATCTGGGTCTGTCCAGCTTCCTAAATAGCTCCGAATTGATGCAACTGGCAAAAAATTATGAAAGTCAATCAATCTCGTCTCAGTAGCCTCTCATCACTAGGTAATTTTATATTTTTTTCAATTTCAACCTTACTTTTTCATAAAAATGGTGTTACAACATACAGTACACCTCCCATTATTGAAAAAAATGAAATTTCCAGGACTCACATCTGATTTCATTTGCACTATACTATAATAAATAACTCAAAATTCCTATGATGACCCATAATCAGTGATATAGTAAATAAGACACCTTGCAAATAGCTTCCAGATCAGATATGAAATTTTTTTCTTTCATAGATACGAAATTACTCATATTATTGATTAGTCTTCAAAGCGCTTCACTAGAAGACGCAATGAGTAATTGGAAAACACTAATTTTGATTACTCTTGTCAAACCAATATAATACCAGGTTTGCAAAATTAAAGAAGAATTTCTCTATTTCTGAAATTTTGTTTTGATCAAATATCTTTCAATTTTAAGAAAGAAATCTTAAAGGGGATTTTTCCCAACTAATTAAGAATTTGGAAAATATTTTGACATGGCCATATCGATTGCTGCATGCGCTACCATGTAATAGTAACCGTTTGCACTAAAAACTACTACTAACACCTATTTTTCATGATGAAACTATTAACGCTTTGCTGAATCTGAAAGAACCAGCGATAGAGGAGAGTCTCTTCTTTAATTTTCACTTTTAATCAGAGACCCAACTCTGTCCAATCGAGGGGTGGCCACGCGACTTCAAATGGTTTTGGGATATCTTTGCACATATTAAAAAAACAGTCAAAGATCTTTACTGCTTCCATTGTCTCAAAACCATATAAATTATGATAGCTTGGTATAGAGAAAATTTGAAAATTTTTCAAAAATTCGAAAACTTCAAAGAAAAATTATTAATCTTTTTAACCACTTCACGAACAGCAATGCGCGTTAATAGAAATTTTCAGCATTGCATTAAAGCATATTCCCCAATAAACTGTGGTTTCCTCACCATTTTCAAATATTAGGTTTACAAAATTTCCTTTTAAGTGTGAAAAAACGGTTTTCTCTTTTAAGTGGACGCCTTGTGGTTTAAAGTTAAAAACAAATAATTTCTGTTTGGCGAAGCTTTTCTTCAAAAGAAAGACTTGGTAGATTTTTGGGCAATTTGCGGTTATTCATTTTGGTATCAAAAAATACAGTATACGGGTGAAAAAAACGCAAATTGCCCCAAAATCTATCAAGCATTTCTTTGAAGAAAAGCAGGCCTACAATGCGCATTGCTTCTTCTTAAAAATATTTGTCATGTATGTCATGTATTAATATAGTAATTAGAATCGATTTTCGTGCGCCAATACGCTATAAAAAACACTACAGAAGGAAATATTTTGTTTAATGCCATTTTTACGAAAACTACCTGCAGACGTTGTACTGTCATCAATTTAACATATTTTTCACTGAAATTTCAAAAAATGGTTTCGGAACATCTAACATACTAAAATGTCATAGCAATTTCTATATATCAGGGAAAGTATGCCCTAATCTAATTAAATTGATCCCATTAACTTTACAGCTGTTCTGTGGATGATCCACAAACCCAACGAAAAAATTGAAACATCTTTCTTTTAAAATATACAAAAATCTTGGTCAAAACTTGTACCAGTTATTAGTGGACTATGCTAGGGTACCATTTCATTTATTATGATTGTGCGAGATAAAAATAATGCACAATACGGTGGTTGCGGTTAAATCTACATCTATTGAAGATTAATTTAAATATTAACTACATGTAAATATTTAAAAAAAAATTAATATCTTCAGCCCGATTTCAACCTGATTTGGGCATTGAATATTTGAAGATACTATCACCGATTTTAAGAAATTTCTCGGTTGCTTAAGGTGTGTTCAGATTAGCATCTTTTGATGAAAGTGCGTTCAAATGATATACATCAAAGGATGTTGTTGCCAAGCAGAGAATATTATATCAGTCTTAAGTGAAGTCAAGCTCGTTTGAATGTCGCAAACTCAGCCCCAATCGCAGAATCGTGATGAACAGTTGGTCACAGTCCTCGATAGGTCACAACCCACCTTGAACATTTGGAATCTAAGTCAAGGCTCATATTAATGAGACGTGAACAAAACGAAAATCACTAGTAGCAGAAGAAAAAAGTGAATTTACATAAGAAATAAAGAAAACACATTGGGGGAAAGAAACATATCAGTACTTGGAAGTCATCCCTTTCATCCTAATAACCTCTCTGAGTCTTTTGGGAATCGACTCATACAGTTTCTTGATAAAATCATTATCGATCTCCAACCATGCTTTCAGAATGTGTTCCCAAAGGTCGTCTCTGTTTCGAACTTCAGCATTAGACTTATTTATTTCCTGTTTAATTCGCTTCCACACATTCTCGATTATGTTTAGGTCGGGACTTTGAGGAGGCCAGGGGGTGGGGATGATGTTCAAACTAGCCAATGTGTCTTTGACTGCCTGTGTACCATGGACGGCTGCATTATCCTGTTAAAAAACAATAGAATTTCTGTCAGGAAACCTAAATAGAAGCTGGGGGAGTTGATTATTAAGTAGGCTTGCATACGAATCCCCAGTAATTTTGCCCTGGATAGGAACAAGTGTTCTTTCACCAGAGTACGAAATTGCACCCCAAACCATCAGCTGAATTTTGTTGCTGTTTTTGTTCTTTTTACAACTACAATGCAGTGGTCCAAACTTTTCTTTAGGGTATCTCCAGATCTTTGTATCCCAAATTTTACTAGAAGCATCATAAACAACCATGCTTTCATCGCTATAAACCCAGTTATTCCACGAATCTGAGGGGTTCTTAACCCTCTGTCTGCACCATCGAACTCGGATTTTTGTTGACTTCGCGGACGATATTAATTTTTTTCGGTCTTCTGATTACTAAGGGCAGCTCCTTGATCTTTCTCTTGATAGTTGAAAGTTGCTTATGATATGCCAAATACACGTGTCTGTCTTTATGTAATTTATATTAGCCTATTTTACCGCCAAACTGTAAAGAAATCGTGAATGAAAATTAATTAATGTCGCATTAATATGAACCTTGACTGTACCTACTCTTCTCAACGCCCTGGTACGCACTTTGGAAATAATCACCCAACTGCCGGACAATCTATATCAACACTTTTGGAAGATGCACCGTTTGATGCTCAGCAAATTCCTGTTGTCGGTGATCAGATATCTAAAGCTCTCAATTCAGTCAAAACGCCCAATATAGACAAGTACGAACTTGAGTGCCTGCAGTCGATATTCAGAGAATATGATGTCCTCTCCACTAACTTACAGTCAATCGTCGCACAACATATCCAGGTTCTCTTGGCTGCCGCAAACTACGGTTGGAATGCCACTCTCAGAAATACGGCCAACAATCAGCTGCAGTCCATTGGAATACCGCACCTTATCCCAGCACAGCCATCCAGATACCCCAGTCAGCGCGCACCGTTCAGCACATTCCCGTCTCAACCGCAATTTAAGCAGAATTGTGGAAGAAGTCGATCCAAGAACTCCAGAGGACGTTAGTTCGCTGCATATCACGCTTCCCTAATCGCTCACAGTTCTCTCCTTTTCGTCGTTACACTCTCCAGCTTCTACTCAATCTCAAGTTTCTTCTTCGTTATTTCCTGGATCATACATGAACACAACACCTTGCTTTACCCAGATCCGCTTCAAGCGTCTACGCCAGCCCTGCGGAATTCTCAAGATTCCTTTCCAGCACATTGAGTTTCACAACCAGGTGTTCCAGCACTTTTTCAGCCGCCTATCTTGCAATCCTTGGATGTTTTGGGTCTCCAGTTCCAGTTACCTGATTCAGCTGTACCTTGCTTTCGTAATTTCTTGTTGCGGATATCACATTTGCAGATACCAGACATACAACAACTTCTAACCAACTTCGCTAATCGAGCTACTATCAATATACAAGTCACACAGCCTCAGCAGAATTGGATGACATACTTTCAGGAATAACTCTAACCTCGCAACAACTACAAGCACTGGCGGACCAAGCAGGCGCAGAGGATCAACCAGCACGACCGGATCAAGCAGCCGGTAATAATAATGCACAGTCGGATCAAGCAGCCGACCCAGAGAATGGTTCAACATTGTCCGGAGTTACCTTGTCAGACTCACAGTTAGCGGAATTCTTGCAGTTACCAGAATTTTTAGGCGATTCACAGGGAATAGTTATTGAAGAACCACTGCAAGCAAAACCTCAGTACTCTTTCCACTCCGCAGACGTCAACAGGCCTCAATTCCAGAATGAATTTCAAGTTCCTGATCGAATAATGCATTGCTTTACTGTCTCCGTATCCTTAACTCATTTCAAACCAATAGTCACAAGAAGCCTATTCCTCCCAAGTCAAAATTACATGCCAAACATGCAGATGCAATCATAGCGGCTCTTATGCAAGCACATATCATCAAGTTAGCAGATCGACGGTCACTTTTTCACGCGAGAGCGTTTTTCATACCCAAATCACATAGTCGCCTCAGAATGGTAGTGGACTATTCATTCCTCACACCTCGCACGAAGCCAATCCCATTCTACTTACCTTCAGTAATCAAAATTATGATAAAGAGACCACTGCCTCCGGAATTCATTTTGTTACAGTTCGATTTAAAATCCGCATTCTACCACATACCGATGGACAACAGACATCAGTATCGGACTACATTCCTAGGACATGATGGCAAACGTTACGCAGTCAATAAAGCACCGATGGGATTATCATACAGTGTCGCCCCGTGTCAAATGATGGCCAACGCAATCTTACCTCCATTTCGCAAGCAGAATTATATATCTTGGGCGCACATAGACAACTTTTTCATAGTCGTTCTCTGCAGTGCTTTTAATTTCGTACAGTTGTGGTTGGACAAGTTGCAGAAACTTAATATATCGATTGTTACGGTACAATCCTCAAATGGTTTACACTGTATGAAATATCTCGGTTTTATTTTTGATAATAGAAGACAAATAATCACGGCCACTGATGATAGAAGAAAGATGGTCCAGCTCATAGGTGAATTACGATTAGATAAACTTTCAAAGAAGCAGAGACAAGCAGCGTTGGGACATCTCACATTTTCCTGGCCTCTTATCGGTCCGTTCAACATATTAACGCCCTATATATAACACCTATCATAAAGATTTCTTTACCGCACAGCGCATAACTTTGGCATTTATTAGAGCACAATCGGCGCCAGCCTCGACCAAGCCCACTGGGAAAGTATGGTACACAGATGCGATTCTCTTTTCACTTGGTATAGTGCAACCTGATAGATCACAATTTAGTTATCGTGCCCAAAACTTTTGTCAAATCTTTCGTAAGGAGTTGCAGGCCTTTCTAATAGCTGCCGATAACACTCAGCCAGGTGACTCCATTTTGATAGACTCATGGTCACTAGCACGTGCCCTGAACTCCGGAAAGCTAAAGAGAGGATCATATATGGAAATCATACTCGCATTTACGAAGGAACTCATGGTATACTGGATAGCATCACAATTTAATCTAGCAGACTTCCCATCATGCCAAATATCGTATACAGCACCGCCGTTGATTTTCCCTGCGTTAGACTTTTTATGAACTTTTAGTAGATAGTGTAATTTTAATTTTTTATACAATTTGTCACAAATGGTTTCACAGCATATGCTCCGCTATGTAAAAATTTGTTTTGGTATAAATACCCGGCCATTTGTAAGACCTTTAAGTTGCTATATATATTAAAATAATGCAAATTTATAGAATTCGTGTGAAGAATTCTGCAAACGTCCTCCATTTTGAAGTTCCGTGAATTCATTAACAGGGGACTAGAAATTCTGGTAGTTCTCTGATGTAAATGTATAACCAGCTATGTAAAAACCAATATTCAGTTAATAAGAATTGAAGTGTGTTTTGTTTAATCAAAGCCATGAAGATTTGTTCATATTCAATTTCCACTATCTCAGCAGTGAGGCATGTTGATATTATTTTGAATCTGGCATCATCATCAATTTTTAACCTAACCCAAAACCACTCTGTAAAATCAAGCATGAATCAGGTTAATAGGTAAACAAGAAAAAATTCTGCAGACAAGAGTTATGTAAGCACTAATGTTTGCAATCAACTTAAAAATAGAGTGTTAACTTAATATTTGTCCAGTTGAAACCATACTCTCAAGAATAAGAAACATGTAAAATAATCATGAAAATTAGTAGATTTTGTAATTAACATCGGGATTGTAAGCGAATTTGCTAATTCCCAATACAATTGGTAGGATGCAAAATTTAGATACTGAATTATTAGATTAAAGTGTATCTACAATTGATTTTTTTCACAAATTAATATGGAAAGTGTTTATGAAAAAGTATGTTGATGAACTATAATTATGAACATATAGGCTATACATTTCGTTTTCGTGTATAAATAAGACCAACTGAACCGCATTAAATATTAGATGGCTCGGGTTTGTGAAATACCTGATTGTCCGTTTTGCTTAACTGAAAAATAGAATTACCATTATTCAAAATGCAATAGAATTCAAAAAATTGAAAATTATTTTTGAAATAATTACCACCATGTTTTATTTTCAGGAAAGAGTGCGCTAATATTATAGGACTGAATTGGGTTAGTCATCATTTGCACTGATATTTCTTCTTTTTGTGATGGGGGTCAAAATAGAGTCCTACATGAGTTATAGGGATTTCAAAATTTCGCCAGTTCAAGTGTTAAGATTCTCTTTTAGATGTATTTGCGTTTGATTATAAATATTAGCCTAATATCTTTTTGAAAGTCAAGTTGGTTCCTAATGCTTTTGGTAAAAATTAGAGTATAAGTTTAGGTCACTCGTCAATGTTTAATAGAAAGGCGGATTTTGGGTAGTGTAGAACAGGCAGCACGAGCCGCCATTGTTTTTCATAATGGTCCGGGCGGACACAAGCAAACAATATTTCCCGCCCGCAAAACATAAATTCCAAAATTTTACTAAATATTACATTTTTAGAATATAAACGAATGAAAATTTAACTGTATCGCAAAATTAACTTTTTCAACATTAATAAATTACAAAACTATTAAGCACTCAGCTTCAAGCAAAACTTCGATATAAAACTATAATTATACTTAAAGTTAAAGCAACAAAATAACTACGAATCTTAACTTTGTTTGGCAAATACTTCATTCATCTTTGTCTTTCATATGCATTTTTTCTAAACTATTCTGAATTCAAATGTTCATGTAATCTTTCATCAGTAATTTAGTTTTCCTCCTATTCAGCTGTGAAGAGGGACTCTAAAAACTATCTCCATAATTATAGATGCTATGTAAATTATAGTGAAAAAATCGAATTTAGGGTTAACAATTTAGTTTATGCTGAAAGCTTTGAATAAATGTCTTCCGTTATTTTAAAAATCTTACAACTCAAATTTAGTTAATTCCCATTACATTGGATAAATTTACATCAAAATTAGTGATGTAATAGGATTTTTATAAATTTACACTCTTAATGCAAAATCTACTGAATGAATTCGCACACAAAATTTAGATAGAGTTTTAAAATAGTTAAGTCTTCTCATCTGTGTTACTGTAAGTTTCACAGAGTTTTTAGTTCTTCCTATTAGTTGTAATAAAACTGGAAATTTTCTTGTTGTTGTTGATGATGATGATGATGATGATGATGATGATGATGATGATGATGAATTACACAAGATCATCAATAGTAATAGCTTCATGGAAACTATAGTAATATTACGAAAATGAATTATTACTTTTCCTATTTAACTGTATTATTAAATTTTTCGATCACATTCTTTTCCCTTCTTAATATTGATATCGTGACATTTTTAGAAGCCACGTTGTTTCAGTTGATATTTTACGAATACAAGTCATGCCCATTCTCTTATAAAGAGTGATTTTTAATGAGAGTGCCCAAAAAATCTTTAATAACTTTCTAATTATTAGATGACTTTTATTGAACAAAGCATTAAAAAAATCTTGAAGAATACTAGTTTTAATTAGTTACTTTTTAAATACATCATTTTTCATGTGCTGTTCTCCTGAAAGCAAACAAGTATTTACACAAACTTCCAAACTGCTCATTCTTGCATGGCAAGATCTGGTCCACTTAACTGAATTTCTGTTTGGGGGCTGTCTTGAGTTGGTCGCCTTTTGACGGTATACTCTTTCTTTTAGGCATCCCCAACAAAAAAACTAATGGCAAAAAGTTCTGGAGATCGACCCAGTCATTCAATATCATAAATTTTGAAATCAATTGCCTATCATTAACAATCACCCTGCATATTCAATTCCGTTATGCAAATGTTTAATGTTAATGTTCACAAGATTACCCAAATTTTAGTATTCTGTACTTTATTACTCTGTTGTGTTGTGTTCTGTATGTTGTGACACAACAGTCTTTTGCTGTTGGCTGTTATATGGAAAAACTCACACAACGCAAGCCTGACTAAAGGAGTAAATATATTTGCCATTACCGAATAAATTCTTAAGTATATTTATTTGTATACTTATAAATTATTCAATATACTAACAAGGTCAAATTCTACAACAGTATAATGAATAATGATCGATAATGCTACTCGCTTAGTTTTATATATTTTAACTATCATTCAAAAATAAACTAACTAAGCAAACCGAAATGTTCACGGAAAAGTGATTAAAGTTATACACAGAATTCATATAGACTCGGTCAAAAAACTGAGAAAAATTGTTCAAATACAAAAGCTCTTCAACGACACTACACAAGTCTTTTCACCTCATTAAAGTGCCATGCTCTGGACGAACACATTTAGGTGATCACGCACCAATGAACAAAAGTACCCGTAGACACAAATGAGGACAGTTCAAAGTATAGACTGATATTTTAGCAAAGTTTATCCATTATCGAACTGGATGGACTCTTCAACAAGATGGAGCGACCCCCATACTTCGAGAGATACCCAAAATTTCTTCAGAGAAAAAATCTGCAAATTTTGGAGTGGTCTGCCAACTCATCGGACCTTTCACCTATAGAAAATATTTGGGTATCATAAG
The DNA here is from genome assembly GCA_900660155.1 of Hofstenia miamia. Taxonomy (NCBI): domain Eukaryota; kingdom Metazoa; phylum Xenacoelomorpha; order Acoela; family Hofsteniidae; genus Hofstenia; species Hofstenia miamia. The sequence continues at coordinate 1,518,564 of CABFPE010000056.1, read as the reverse complement.
GACGATGTGGAAAAGAAAAATCCAAAAATATGCAAACTCTGAAGCAATATTTACTGGAGTCCAACGAAAAATTTACCGCAAGAATGCAGAAGAACTTGATGGCCTCAATTAAGGACAGATTTTTTAAATGTGTGCGCTCCAGAGGCAATGTTATCTAATTTATTTTATATAAACTTATAGAAAACTTAATTTGAAATCGATTGATATAAATTTTGTTACTGTTTTGTTTTTGTTTCTAAGAGATTGAAAAAAAATCAGTTTCTCATTTTTTGCTGGAGTATGCAGGTACCAGGTGGCCAATTCAATTATGTTTTTCATTTTTCATTTTGATCATTTGGAAACATTAAATGAAAATTGAAATTGAAAATCGGAAATAACCACTTTTCATTTTCGCTTTTCAAATTTCATTTTGCCAATTTTTCAAAAGAAAAAAAATTGAAAAATGAAAACCCAAAATGAAAAACGAACATGAAAAAATGAAACATTTCAATTCCGTTTTTCGATTTTCGTTTTAGTTGTTAGAATACGGATGTAATTACTATCCCATTGATTGTTTAATCAATAAACAGTAACGGCAAATGCAATTGAAAGAAATTGGTGTCCATATTAGATAAACAACCACTCTTTGTATTATTGAGATTTCAAAAATCACAACATAGCAATTACATAAGATAAAAACCAAAATGAAAATCAAAAAAACGAAAAACGGAATTGAAATGTTTCATTTTTCATTTTCGTTTTTCATTTTTCATTTTCGTTTTTCAGGTTTCATTTCTCAGTTTTTGGTTTTCTTTTGAAAAATTGGCAAAATGAAATTTGAAAAGCGAAAATGAAAAATGGTCATTTCCGTTTTTCAATTTCCTTTTTTTATTTATTCTTTCCAAATGATCAAAATGAAAATGAAAAACGGAATTGAATTGGTCACCTGATACCTGCATACCTGCATACTGGTACCTGCATACCGGTAGTAATAATAATAATAATAATCAATGACTTTATTTAGCCGCTGAAGGCATACACAACAAGAAAATAAAAACAAGTCAAGTTTTACGGCAGCGAGGACAGTCACAGGAGATGAAATAGGAGCAAATGGAAGAGTAGGCGAAGTTGGAGAAGGGCTCAGCAAAGAGGAAAGCCATCAAAGATTTCTTGAAGCTCGGTGGCGGGGAAAAGAAATCAATCGCTGTTGGAGGGTTGCGAGTCAAGATGTAATTAGCAGCAGTACAAGCACGATTGAAAAACGAGTGAAGGGTGCGATGTTTCTTTGTACGACGAATGGAGAAGGTGACAACATCATCAGAGCGAGTGCAGCAGGAATTGGAGAACTTAATGAAATCAAAAGGATCAAGATCCAATTTGCGAGTCAGTAGTCGATTGAACAGAAGGAGATCACAGGCATGGAAGTAGAGTGACAGCGGGAGAGTGGAGAATTTCAGCAGAGCGTCTTTATAGTCCAAAGAGGAAATCCATTTGAAAGCGCGTTTCTGGAAACGTTCCATGGAGTGGAACAAAGCACGAGAAGGCCACCAACAAGGAGACGCGTAGAGAAGAATGGCGCGAGGAATGGACTTGAACAAAGAGAGTTTCACAGCGGACGAGGTATTAAAAGGAACATTACGGAAAAGGGCAAATAGCGAGGAATTAGCTTTGCGGAGACACAAAGACACATGTCCAGTCCAATTTAAGTTTGCAGCAAGTTGAACTCCAAGATGAGTGTGATGAGGCGCAAAGTTCACAGGTAGAGGCAAATCAGAAGGGGGAGCCACAGAAAAGGAAATACCACATGTCTTGGTAGTGCTAAAATCGAGATGGTTGACAGAGGACCAAGTAGACAAGTGCTCAAGATCAGAAAAAATGTTCGACGCAAAAGACCAACCAAAATCAAAAATCGCAGTGTCATCGACATACAACAGGCAAGACGAGTTGAGAACAGAATGAGGGAGGTCGTTAATGGCAACGAGGAAGAAAAGAACAGCAAACACTGAGCCTTGAGGGGCACCACTAGTAACGGGGACAGGAGAAGAGATAGACGAGTTGATTTTGACACACTGGTGGCGATTAGTCAGGTAGGACTGGAACAGTTCGATGAAATCCACATCAAAACCAAATAAACGTAACTTGTCAAGCAGAATGGAATGAGGGAGACGATCAAACGCTTTTGAGTAGTCATTTTAAATTCTGACTAACTGATTCACAATTTCGTCATAAGTGGCGTTCTTTATTTACAGTATTATCCACCAAACGGAATTGTCTTTAGAAGTAACAAGTGTGTAGATAGAGTTTATGCTATTAAATATATATGCGGGTAGTAGGCATTATGAATTCTGACTACATCGGAATTCATAATTTTGCCGCGTATGGCGTAGAAATGGTGAATTGGTGATCGGATATTAAAATAAATTAAACTCGTGTGCTCTTAAACAAAATTGTATTTACCATTAGATATTTTTCTAATAAGCCGAGGAATTTTCACTATAGACTATAATTTAAATATAGATCAGCATCAATACAATAATCAAATATAACCTGAGGCAATTGTATCACTCTTTTTATTAATATTTACGGTAGTTACTATCTAACTACCATGTATGCTACGGGCCTGTATATATATATATATATATATATATATATATAAAATATACCTGCACAGATTAAATATACAGTACAAATACATTTAGCTGTTGTCGGCCAACTACCGGTAACGGACTTAAACTTTCCGGCCGATTCCAAATCTGCCTTATTTGATACATTTAAACATTATGCTCTGATATTGGTAAATAGGAAAAAGAATTACTCATTTAATGATTGAGGTTTCTTTTTGAAAACTAAGAAATGTTTTAAGATGGAAAGAAATTCAGGTAATAGAAGATTAAAGTTAAGATTCAGTTGTATGTCCTCACAATAAAAAGGTCTCATATCCAATAGATTCCAAAAAAAAACATATTTCCATCTTCAACCTTAAACATCAATTATCAATGTGCTATGGTCCTTTCTCAATCTAGATCCCACGATTAAATTTAACTGTTGTTAACATAAATTGTTTATTTGAACAGCACTATTATAACTGTATTAACCTTTTAAATTTTGGGTTGCTCTATTTATGCTTGTACGCGAATGTCAAATTTGTAGCTACAATGCGATTAATTGTTCCAAATTTACTGTGATTGGCCCAAATATATGACATCACTTTACGCTCTTAACCATTTGCAATGTTATCTTAGTTGCATATTTTGCTAACTGAACACATGTGTTCTGTGTGCAATGTAATTGATTCACTATTCAAAACGATAGACAAATTCTATTTTGCGGATTTTGGAATACATTTGGTATAGGCATCCTTGAAATTCGTGCATCAATATATCTAAAGTAAGTTTTAAAACTTTAGGGATTTTACTTGTACCTATATATTTATGAATAACAGAGGAGCGTCAATATTGGTTCAAGGTCCTCCCAGAAACTCCCGATATATTGTTAGACTAAACTCTTATAATGCATCATTTTTTAAATTTGTGCAATATTTTTCACTGCTCAACTGAAAAAAAATCAAAATTAAAAGTGCGACGTGGATTCCATTATGCTCTGTCATTTCTGTGTACACCATTACTGAATAAAGTTCATAAATATTTTGCCGTTTGCGCCAGAACTGCAACCGTGCCATGCTTTAATCCGTGTCGTGCCGGGCTGTGCCTTCAAAAACCAGGCACGGTTGCAGCTCTGGTTTGCGCTTTGTTATCAATTGCATATCTGGAATGGACTTAGCCAATGAACCCTTCCAAAAACAGTGTAAACTGAATTTAAAAAATTCTATAATACCAAACTTCACTGTAAGTCAGATTTATTCGCGATGCGAACGCTACCGCATCGCATCAAAAATTTACCGTGCTAGCAGTCTGAATAATGAAAACGGCAGTTAGTGTAAGAATTTTATATTAATAATATCTAAATTTCTACGACTACTTGTGGTTTACTGGTCAGAATGGTTCAATTTTTGAAAAACTACATGGGCTGCAGGTCGGGCCAGTTTTGAGAGAGTAAAGCTGGCCAGATTGTGCCAAATATGAATGGCCCGCTATCATCCTTCAGACAGGGGTGGAAAAAAATAAATATATTTGTGAAATGTATTGCAATAAATATATTTAAATAATTGTTTTTCGCAGTTAAACAATAAAATAATTTATTTTTCCGAACACAATTATTTTCCCTTGAGCGTCTGATGCAAATGAAATACCGCATCTGTCATCGTATCGTAATGCGTCATTAACACATGCAGATTCTGCAATAACCAGCAAGAAAGTCAAAAAGTCGACAAGCCTTGAACGGATTCCTAGTACTTCCGACATAGCCGAGTGTTTATTCTGTGTGATAGCAGAAAAAAACTTCTACCAATGAATGCCGAATCTCAACTATTTTTGTGTGTAAATAAACGTTTCTGGGATTTGAAATTGATCTATTCACTTTTCAAGTAGTGAAATATATTTTTCTTTGAGCACAATATATGCAATATATTTAAATTATTTAATTCAGAAATTTCACAATAAAATATATTTATTTCCATTAACAATTTATTTAAATATATTTTTTTACACCCCTGCCTTCAGATAGCGAGATAATCTTCTAATAAAATGATTTCAAAGGTAGCATTGGCTAAAATAGTACCTCCACGCTTAAAATTTCAATTTACAAGAATGTTTAAATCATTTAAAGCATTTTCGCTAATAATGATAAGTACTTTAATATTACCTTGAATTTATTATAATTTATGACTAATAGACAAGTTATCATGCTGATTCTTTTTTAAATTAATTTATGATTAATTTTAAATAAAAATTGTAAGTAGTAATTTGGAAACAATTTATTTAAGTGGGCTCAATTTGGAATAAAACATCTCTTCTTGGTTTAGAAACAGAGGATAGGCTAAACTGGTTTAAATGTAGGAGGGCCAAACTGTGTATTTTAATTTCCTTTTATAAAGCAAGTGAGCAACCGCTGACCAATACTGTTCACGAATTTCATTGACTGTGACACTTGTACCATTTTGAATGAATTTTATTTATTTTGCATGGTAGGCTAAACTTTCACACAAGTTGTGAGCCACCAGTTTAATTTATTCTAACTTTATTTAAAACGTGCTGCAATCATGTTCCTAAACACACGAAATACAACTTAAATTAAAAAACAAGAATAATAGGTTTTTCAACGGCAAAATTTTTCTTGATCTGGAAGAATGGTTGCTTATTTCAAACATTTTTAAATGGCTCATAGCTACAAGAGGGCCGCAATAGAACGAGGTTATTAGGCGCTTGCACCTACTATTTAGTTCTTCCTATAATCCTAAAAAGGCACTTGAAGAATCAAAACAACAATTCTGCTGGGACGAAGACCATTTTCACTCTAGTATAAGCTCAGAATTGACAAAACATCTATATTTTGGTAGAATGAATATTTCCTTTATCTGTCTTTAATTGTTTGGAGTTTGCTTGGAAATATGTCAATTTTTTGGGGCGAAGAAAAAATTGATATTTTGAGATATTTCAGAATCATGGCATCCAAGAGCGGGCGAATGAGGTTTAGTCATTGGTGGTTGCGCTTTAAGAAAAGAAGTCATGCTTTTGCTCTTCATGTAATTAAGAATATCTCTGCGGCCAGAACTCAAGTTTTCAACTGTCGATGAATCACTCAATATTTTTCTGATTTTGAACAGATTATAGAAAAACTGGGCTTTCTGATTTTCCTACTCTCATTTATGACTGCATTGAAACAGGTTGCGATCAGTTTGTAACAACACCACACGGAAGTTGTTAACCAAAAAAGAGCATAGAATGGCCAAATTTTTAAAAACGGTTGAGTGACATTTTTCATAAAAACCTTTTTACCCACTAGGTAAATATTTTTCGATTATTCACGATTTCTTAGCAACCACAAATAGATGCACAGGACGTGTACATGCATAACTAAAGTCATATATTAATTTTCCCACAAAGTGCTGATTTTAGTTATTGAATCACTCCATATATATTTATATAATTTCCGAAGAAATCCACCATTTAACTCCGGTTTACCCTATTAGTTTTATAATTTTTTACAGACGAGCTCTTTCAATCTAAAGTCAATGAGACAAAAACTCTGCATTTTCTTCTACCTTCTTTTCATATTTTTATGAAATAATTATTGTATTGAAATACGAAAGATTTAATTTGGTTTGGTTTAAGTTTTTTGTAAAAAACCATTGTTCAGTTTCCGTGGAAAATTAAAATTGTAACCGAACAACCCTCTATGAATTTCAAACCAGAGTGGAACCGGCTACCGGCGGGTCAGCAATTTACCAGCCTGCAACCGCTTGGAAATATCAAGAAGGGAAGTCAACATTACCAGCCGTTTACCGGTCAAAATTAAAAACAATTATTTCTTGTTTTATATGATAAGTAGGGAATATTTTGATTAGAGAAAATCCAATAAAAATCTAAAGGTTCAGAAAATATTATTGTTTCAGTAGGGTACTGCATTGCAATTGGAATAATACTTAAATTTATCTCTTTGGAATCTCATAAATTTTGTTAGTTTTTGATGGTAGTAAATAGTTATGAGATTAACAGAAGTTGCTTACAATAAAGAAAATTGATCATGTCGGATTTACACTTGAAAATTTTAAAAAAATCCATAAAAATATAGAAGCTTGAACGCATGTAGTTTTCTAATATATGATGGGAAACTCAAAATATTTGAGGGATTTTTGGTTTCAAACACATTCAAACGCAAATGTCAGTTGAGAAGTTGGACACATCTTACGAGAGGAGAAAACAATTATGCTTGGATTTAGCGGGAAAATCCGAAATATATTTATTTGTTTACTTACTTCGTTATTATTCAATATTAAGTGAAGTTCAATGCCACAGCAATGTAAATCGTAATGATTGATAATCCTACTCTTATATATTAACTATCATACAAAATATACTAACTAAATTTACCAGCCCCAGCCTTAATATTTCTGATGGGTTCCAACTCAGTTTCAAACTAGCTGCTGGAATTAGTATCTAGATAGTCACTACTCATTAAGCTCTAATGCTTTCTGTCTTTCACGCGCAAGCAATTAACTACACATATGCAATAATTATCTAACATGTCTAGCATGTTTATCTAATTGATTACGACTATTATTGCAGTCAAAAAATGGTTTGGTGACAATTATCTCAGTTGCACTTAGTTGTTAATAAGAAAACGCGATTTGATTTGGCATGGCTCAAATTTGGCATGTTACCGAATTTTAGAATGTGGTTGCCAATACTTTAACAAATCATTAACTTAAGGATATTTTGAGTAATTACTGATGTTTACGGCAGCCTTGATATTGTTTTATAAAACTGCATAACGCTATTTGTAAGTCTAGCGCGTAACATGCCATTGCTGGTCTTGTATTTTATGCCAATTAGAAATGGAGCCTTCAGCGATATTCCATTAAATTAACTTCACATAAATGTTCATGAATCTTCACTTCAAATTTTATAATGATGAGTCTCTTGCGAAAGAAACTATCATTAAGTAATTGAAAATCATCAAAAAACTATATTTTTTAAATAATTATTTTAAATCTTGAAAGCAATTTTTATTTTTTAAACCATGAAATACTTTGAAATCGTCAGCAAAATGAAAAGAAATAATATTCCACCATTGGAAAAAATCTATAGATTTTGTGTAAAGTTTACTAGGTGGTGGGTCCCTGATAACTTTGACAAGCAAAAAATACGAAATTTTCTACCAAGTTGAGAAAAAAAAACCATCAAAATTCAGTCGAATATGCACACATTTGTAAAAAAGTGAAAGTACGTGAAATTGTTTCTAACAAACTACCAAAAATTAACACCGAGATTCTTCAAACATTGTTCACATGAGTTGATGAAGTCAAAATTTTCGATTTTTTTATTTTTGGCAAAAAACACTCAAAAAATTAAGCACAGTGTGGTCCAGCCTATGAAAATTAATAAATAAGGACCCCGTATAATATTGTGTACAAAAATGCCCATTTCCTTACGCAGTGCCAAACATATGAATCATTAATATTAATTTTTGTACTTGTCAATTTGACTTTAGTGCTGACTCGAATTGGGAAATTCACCAGTTTCCATGAAGTTTTTCAGAGCCCTCCTTGGACCTCCTGCTGTTCCTAATTTTTCCGATTCCTTTACTCAGATCCCAAGCACTTTTATAAAACTAACTTCTGATATACCTTTTAGGTTTTTCTACTACTCTTCTAGTGCTCCAATCAACTTTCACCATTTTTCGATTTCCCACACCAACTTATTTTTTTCATTGTTTGCTATTGTACATTTCACTCTTTCATCTGCAAAAAAAATTACATTTTAAGCAATTTCTCGCAATTGAAGAATAATACACGAATGCTTTGGTAGAGAAATCAAAACCAAAATCACATTTAGAAAAATTAAGTTGGTTTGAAAAAGTTGATTTCCTACTTAACGGTTTATGAAGCAAATAAGCTTAAAATTGCATATAGTAACAAACCCACTCAATATTAACCTATTCACAAGTGTAGTGTTTATACTAAACTATTTGAATTGCGAAAACCAAATTTCTGACTTCATAATGGCGGCTAAGATGATGAATTTTATGATGAATTTTTTATCCAAAAGATAATTCTAACAGTATTTCAATGATATACGAGAAGAAAAATCCATTTTCTTAATATCGAGCAATTTTCGAGTGACTTGAAATGTTTTCTTGCTAAAACACAAAATTATTTTTCAAATTGACAAAAATCAATTCTTTACGTGGTGTTATGGAATTGACCTAAAGCTCCAATGAATCATACTTATCATAGTACCTGAAAATATAGTCATTCAGTACCTTTATTAGTGAAATTTTGCTATTTAAGCTTTCTGCATTTTTCTAGTATTCTCCAAGCATTGTTCTGCCTAAATCTTATTTGACTATATGTTCCTCGCCATCTCTGGTATACCTCCTTGTAGTCGGGCGACCGGAAGCCCACAGGCATGAAGTGAAGAGGCGGGCATGGGCCGCCTGTTGTCTTATAAGACAACATACAATATTTCCAAGAAACTACCTGAATACTTCTGTTTTGCACATGTTTCTTTTAAAGTCTTCTTTTAGATGTATTTGCGTTTGATTATAAATATAATAATCATCATCATCAGCATCTCAGCCGTTTATGCCACTGCTGGCAGATGGCCTCCACAACTTGCGCCATACACTTCGATCCTGGGCCGTTCTCATCCATTGACTGCCAACGGCTTCCTCGATGTCATCTCTCCATCTCTTTTTGGGTCTTCCTCTTAGTCGTTTTCCATCTCTGGGTGTCCACTCTGATGTTATTTTCGCCCACCTGGTGTTGTTCATTCTGGCTACATGTCCTGCCCACTGTCCTTTCATGCACTTCACTCTTACTATTATATTTATCACCCCTGTTTTCGATCTTATTATCTCGTTGCTGATCTTGTCTCTCCTTGTGATGTTCAATAACGATCTTTTCATGCTTTGTTGGGCTACAGCAAACTTCCTCTCAATGTGTTTTGTTAATGTCCATATCTCTGCTCCATAGGTCATAGCTGGTAAGATGACCGTATCCATGAATTTCCTTTTCAGGCAAGTAGGGATCTTTATATTTCTCAGAAAATGGCTATAGTCTCCAAATCTTCTCTATCCTGATGTTATCCTCTCACCTATTTCCTTACTCAGTTCATTACCGGATGTTATCAGTCTTCCTAAGTACTTGTGTTCAGTGACTTCCTATAACTGCTCTGCGTCTATCTTTACCCTGTTCTTGGTCTTCTCCTAGCCACCTCATTACACATGATCTTGGTTTTCTTCTTATTCAGTTTCATTCCATCTTTTTTTCTTTCTTTGTTCAATTCTTCCAGCATTTCTTTCAGATTCTCTTCACTTTCAGTAAACAATGTGATGTCATCTGCAAATCTTAAATCACTTAGTCTAACTCCATTGATGTTAATACCGGCTTCGATGTCCATCCTCATGAAGATCTTCTCCACAACTGCTGTAAACATTACTGGTGATAATGTATCACCCTGGCGTATTCCTTTCATGATTTTAATCCGTTCACTGAGCTTTTCTGTTTTTATCTGTGCTGTTCCTTTGGTATAATTTTGGGAACCCGGAGATTCTTAGCACCCTCTGCTTTGCGGCTGCCGGGGACTGAGAGTCGTTTCTTAGTGTACTTTGCAAAATTTAATTTAATGTCTTTTTTAATTTCTGTCGGTTTTTAAAGCTTTTGATTTCGGGCACAGTGGATAACAAGTGGTGGGCACTAGGCAGGGAATACAACGGGCAAATGGACACGGACCGGCCGTTTTCTTTCAACTCACTCTCTGTTCTAATTTTCTCAGTCTTAGACCAACTTACAAGTGATCCCATAATTTGATTAACTACATATCCTTCTGCTTCTACTTCTGCCTCATTACTTATAGACATTTCTATCTTTGCTGTCATGTACAACCTATCAACACCTCCATATATATTGAAATCTTTTCTGTTGCTAGCAACATTCTGCTCTACCAGATTAATACTACCCAACTCACCTACTTTTGCTGCAGAATTTATTCTTGCACATGGTACATTGTAGAATCTATCCTTTAGGATTTCAACCTACATATTGTCTCTTGACCGGTTTTTCTTCAGTTTCTCCTTCATGTAGTTACATAAACTTCAGTTTGCCTACTCCACACATATCCTATACTGTTTTAATCTTACCTATCTGCTTTTTGATATTAGGCAGTTTATTCATAATTTTACATTTCCATGTTGGTTTTCTATCTTGTCGTCTTCATTTACTCATGAGGTTCATGGGAACTACTTTTTTCAGCACGCCCCATGCCCTTGCATACATAAAACTGTTTACAGCTGTGATTCTCTTTGCGACTATCCCTTAAATACGCTGTCGATCATTGCTTTCTCTACTGATAACTTGATCGAATCTGGAAAACTAGTTCTTTCATCTATAAGCACATGAATCTTTTCATCAGTTTGGATTGGATTTTTATGGATTTCTTATTGTCTAATAGGTTATTCCAGGCCAATCTTTTACTTGCAAGCTATGGGCAGGAAGCCTTAAATCAAGCTTTAGAGGCCCCGTGTAAAGGCGATATACGCCTTGCTGATGCAGCGCGAAACTATCATCCCAAGAACGCAGGCTTGCCCTTGTGTGTTGTGTTGTGTGGACATAAAACCCAGCGTCCCAAAATTCGCTATTTTTCCTTACATAAAAGAAATCTGATTGTAATATTATGTTTTACATTTTCAAATTCCTAATAAATTAGTAAGCACATAATTTCTGTTTATGCCAAGTAACTAAAGAAGTAAATTCCCACGAGTTATTAATATGAATACACACTTAGAACATCCTTAGAGAAAATAACTGATATAAAACACTTTTTATGAAATTGTTAGACAATTATTTGCACCAACTTAAGAATTTTAAGCATGAAGTCTAAACTGCCCTGAAAATTTTACAAATATGTTGGCATTGCATAAGTCTTTTGCGTTAACCAGTGCATAGTTAAAAAAGCTTACTATATTTTCACTATACAGTTCTTGTAAATGTTTGGGTTTTTTCGCCTTTTGCGCAGCGTTATTAGTATTTCTTTTTTTGTAAGCAGAATGAAGTTTTGCTTGAGTGCAATGATATTGGATTTTATCTTTTACTAATCATTTTTACTCAATTGTACTTGATAAATTGTGTTCGTATTTATTTTTTTACAGTTCATAGTGTTTCTAAATAAAACATAGCAATTCAACGTGCTCAAATCTTTCTGTTGAAAGACGTGGTCACATGCCGTTGATCTTCAATTATGAACGTAGGCAGAATTTTTGATGTAGGGGGGCATCTCAGTCTTGATGAAGTGAGTGACCGCTCTTCAAAATTTTTTTAAAATATCGACCATAAATGCATTTCACCATCTTAGTTTAAAATTTGTTAATTTTTTGTGGAAAAATTTTATATTTAAAAGAGGAAAATCAATTTTGAAAACCCAACGAGCGGACATCCCACCATGTCCTCCTTGAATACGCATTGTTGTCAATCTACATGAAGAAATATCACGTTGTGATTGTGCCTTCGATACTTGGCCTAGAAAGATAACCATTGAAAAAACAGGTCCTAGTCCCGTTCATCTATTTCTGACTCGGTAATGAAATTAAATATGTTAAAATCATCATTAGCTATCAAATTCAATACTGAATTGAGGTATTACAGACATAGCTTAGCTTAGAGAGATATAAAAAATTGTAAATATTCTACTAAATACAAGCAAATACATTGATTAATTAATATTGGTCCAGTCGTCGTTTTGTTTTTTGGCCCTTGTCTCGCAGTACTCTAATTCAAAATGAATATTTTACTACTTAAAAAATTTGATGAAAGAAGAATAGCTAAGAATTTGGAGTCCTTGAGGCACTTTTTTAGTGAACATTTTACAAAGAAATGCATGAATCTGTTGTGTTGCGTCCTGTTGTGTAATACAATTTCAAACGTGGCCAACTTCAAAACGGTTTTTACTCAGGAAAATGCACTTAAGAATCGCATTGTTTACCTTTCCATACAGGGTTTTAATCTATAAAAGCAGACGTTTTCAAGATGGCATTTAAATTTTCAATGGTTTCAAATTTGCGAAAATTGAGTCAAACTTCAATTCCAATAAAGTGGAATATTAATAAGCAATCAAACGGAAATTGGTGGATTGCATTTTAAAAGTGTGCTGGTGATTTGTCCTAAAGAAAGCCTGAAAATCTTACAAGCCTTTAAAAAATACTCGATGCTGGCCAGTAAAACTAACCCTCTTTTCACTAAGGCTTTTTCAAAATCTGTGATGACTTCTACAGAACAATTTTAAATTAAGGACATATCTGCATGTCCACAATTTTATCCCATAATAATTTTTTAAGAACGTCTAATCATTAGCTTGACATGCTTAATACAAAACAAAATTATTAAATGTAAGATGAAATCAATGTAAATGAAATAATCTGTTGAAATTTTTTGTAGCTAGGAAGAATAGAGGCTTGGGAAGCATCGACAATTTGCAGAATATAGTAAGTTCATTAATATTCCACTTATAATTGTATTATACTTGCAATTTAGCTATTTTGAAAATTACGTATGCTTATTTGCAGGACCGGCTTTAGCCAGCGCGGGGCCCGAGGCAAAATATGCATACATGTTAAAATTAAAGTCACGCTATCAACGTCCTGTATTATAATGTGGGCATATTTAGTTGTTGTAAAAGTACATAGATCTGTGCTTGTATATGATGTTTTGGTAAATTATATAGCTTGAAAAATATATTTAATTATATAATTTTAACTCAATAATAAAATTATAGATCATTGTATATAATTACATTCCAACAGTTGAAACTTTATTTGTACTAAATCAAATGAGTAATGTCAGTAAGTCTAAAGTATATTCAAGCCACTTTAATAAACTAAATCTTTGGAAGGCAATGTTAAACTTTAAAGTATCTTTAATTCACCTTAAAGCAAATCATTGTTTTGAAAACTGTCTAATGTTTTAAGACATCCTTACGTTATTCTAAAGAGAATCCTTCTACTAAATATAGTTGTGTATATTTTATCACCTAATCAAATCTTAGATTGCATAAAAAATTCAAGCAACTGTAGAAAACGTGGTAAACGTAAAAGGAAAAGACATAGTAGTACGATAGAACAAAAAGCTATATTATATTTCTAGAAGGTAATACATTTATCAAATAATTTTCCTTGTTTTTGAAGTCTAATTGAATTAAAGCATATATTTTATTTATCACGTATCAAAGAGTGCTTAATATTAAGCAGTTCTTGCGCGTATTTATAAAGACTTCTTACTTGCTCAATTTTACTAAATTATTTATTCAATTCGAAAAATCTAAATTTCATGCTACATTAAGCCAGCAACGTAGCCAGAAAAAAAGTGGGGGCAATTTCAATCTAAATAATACAAACAAAATAATTTTCTAAAAATTTTATTATATTTTCAACAGAATCCTTAACTTCGGAATCCAAACTTTGAAAATTTGGAGGCGGACATGGCTCCGTTTGCTTCCCCTTGCTACACCTATGTATCAATCTCAATTGATAGCAGTTAGACATCAATTACCCATTCTATGTAAATGGTAGATCACAAATATCTTTTAATTAAAAAAGTAGGTTCTACATTAAAAACTTGACTAAATACTAATTATTTAGAAGAATGTACGTGCATCAAAGCTATTGTTTTAAAACATGATTTCCAATCAATTAGTGAAAAGCATTTTGGTGGTAGCACTAGAAATAGTAGCTCTGCACTGAACTTATTTGATTGGCTATTTATTTTTTCCACCCTTCTTACCATAAAATGGTCAATAACCGCATTTTCCAACATGACAATATTTGCTTCCTTACTTAGTTAGTGCTTTCTTGCTTAGTTAGTCCTTACCGTTTTGTAGAGCTATAATTATAAAATCTGCAGAGACTTTAACCCGAAATAATCCCATCACATCATGCAGAAGTATTCACATCACATCATGCAGAAGTTTTCAAATTTTATACATGCATTTGTAATAATTAATGATTTTTGCTGATTTCATGTGCAATTAATTAATGATTTTTGCTGATTTCAATTTCGAATCCTCTTCAATGTGTATGAGATCAAAAAGCCTAGTTAACAGAGCGGCCCGGGGCCAGCGCGGGGCCCGGGGCAAAATATGCACATAAGTAAAATGAAAAAATAACGTTAGTAACGTCCTGGTATAGTGTGGGTTAGCGCCCTTAATCTGTTCTTGCATATGCTGTGTGTGTTGGGAAGTTATATATGCTGCAAAATAAATATAATTATATAAATTGCAAAATAAATATAATTATAAAATTTTTACTCGATAATATAATTATAAGCCATTGTGTATAATTGCATCCCAACAGTTTAAGCAATTGGTACTAAATCAAAAAAGCAATTTCAGTAAGTGTATACATTGCAACTTGAGGATATTTCAAACATAGTAAGCAATTATACATTTTTAGAGATCGTTTAGTATTTTAAAGTATCTTCAAGTCACTTTAGCTTTGTAGAGCAATGTTAAACGGGAAAGTATCTTTAAGTCACCTTGGAGCAAATCATTGTTTTGAATACAATCTAGCAATTTAAAATATCGCTACAGTACTCTAAAGAGAATCATTTTACTTAATATAGATGTGCATAATTTGTCCCATACCCTAATCAAATCTCAGATTGAAAGAAAAATTGAAGAACAAATAACAATGATATAATTCTAGAAGGTAATAAATTTAACAAATAACAATCATAAATTTCTAGAAGGTAATAAATTTATCAAATAATGTTCCTGGTTTTTGGAATCTAATTGAATTAAATTATATTTGTTATTTGCCACTTATTACTACATATTTATAAAGACTTAGATTCGAAAAATCTAAATTTAATACTACATCAATTTAGTGGTGTAGCAAGAAAAATATTTAAGGAGTAATTTCAATCTGAATAACACACACAAAATAATTTTCTTCAAGTTTTGTAATATTTTCAACAAAATCCTCAACTTCGGAATTCAAACTTTGAATATTTTGGGCAAAATCCTCTGTTCGGAATTCAAACTTTGAACACCTAGGGATAAATCTCTGTTGATAGCAAGCTACACCTATGCATAAATCTCAATTGATAGCAGGTTCGAACCACTTAGAAATTCTCTGTATACGGTAGATCACAAATATCTTTATTTGTTGTAAATCACAGTGTACTTATTAAAGTATATACTCTAATGTTCAAATGCAACTAGCAATAAAAATTGTTAAATTCAAATTTTGAAAATTTTAATTCTAATTTTCATAAATTTAGTAATAATTGTTCTGTAATAATTGCTTAGAGCGGGGGTCATGGCATTCACCGTCCCTTAAAGTCGGTACTGCTTATTTGTTAAATATATAAATTTTTAGCATGTTTCGATCTAAATTGGTAGCTCTAAAAAGAGCTGATTTGGGATTGAAAGGTACTGCGATGACGATTAAAGAAGAGGAAGTGGAGGAAGATCGTCACAGGAACATAAATTTGGTATATATAGAGAATCTTCGATAGCAGGGTCAATTACTTTTCCAGGGTGCTTAGGTAGAAATATGTTGCATGAAGATAAATATGGTGATATTTTGACTGGTGATTTATTCCACTGTTCAGGAATACTTGGCCTTGGCGGACTAATAAAATTACTCGGGCGCTTGCTATTGGACTTTTGTAGAGTTCTGATTAGACTGCTTGAACTAAGAGACTTCCTGGTATTTCCTCTTCGAGGCTTAAATTTATACCCAGGGTTTTCCAGTCTATGCTTCATTTTCAGCGCAGCAGCCTTTTCATAAAAATATTGCTTTTCCGCGTTTGACAATGCTTTCCATTGCTTCCCGAGTTCAATACTTAATTCCGAGTGATTAACAGCTTTCCCTTCTTGAATGATCTTCCTTCTTTTTTCCGATGAAAAAATCATAAATGCATTCATAGGACGCTTTGCTGTTGAAGTGCGTGGTAAGTTCATGAGGTATATCATTTCGAATGAATTCATCTGTTAATGCATTGCTATTTATATACTTCGCACTCATCATAGGCAATTAAGGATTAATTTGATTAACGACGGGACGTAATCAAGATCAGGCTTGCTAATCAGACGCCCGTTGATAAAATTTAACAAATTAACCGACCTGCTGATTACCGCTGATTACGTGCAGGCAACAATGAAATGACTTGCAACTTTATATTATTTATAAAATGAGTTAAACAATATTTACAAATATAATTATGTACAAAAATGTAGAAATTGAAACTAAAACCAATTTAGTTCAAACATAAATAGAGAAATTAAAGGAAATAAACCTTAATTATTCTTCCATAAATTTTGCGAGGACATGCAGGCTGTTAAATTTTTCGCTTTGAATTCCGGTATCCATATATCCTTACAAATGCTTTCTTCTAAAATTGTTCTCTACTTGTATCAAACGTCGGAATTTTGAGTTTATTTTTTATTTGCTGTAAATTAAGACGTGTGTACAGATATGCTTTGTTAAATTTTGGTGAGCGAATTACTGTTGTGTGCATGTACAAATAAAATTTACTAATAGATCAGCTTATAGCAGCTTACTTTATACTTATTGGAGCTTTCTCTGAAACTCTTAAACTGTGTGATACTGTACCAAATATTTATATTAACTTATATATAAAACAAATTGTTTTTCAATTTGCCTTAGAATTTATTGAAGACTGTTGAACTTAAATTCCAATCCTTATTCCTAAACATATTTTTATGTAATTTTATGATACTGCTATTTTCCGCTCTCTGGTTAATGGACAAAGTCCGAATACTTTCTAAAACATGATATTTGTTTTGACCTGATTTTATTTTATTGAATTACTACAAAAATGCATTTTCCAGATGATTTTTTTGTGAAGTTTATATCTTGCCTATGATAACATACAAAGTAAATTAATATCACTTCAATCTCATCACAAATTTTAAGTAATGCCTGATATATTTGTATTCGATTAGATTTGAAATCAGGAAATCCAATGCTGTGATCAGGATTTTTAGGTCAAGAAATGTTAATTTTCGGCAATTATTAAAGAATTTAGATCCACAGATCGTAAAGTATGCTTTTATTTTAACTAAGCAATTATTGTCAGATTGTGATTTCTTGATCAGTGGTCAGCCAGATTTCGTACAAGGGCATCCGCTTCTATTGGCGTGGTAATAGACACGTTTTGTGTGCGGCTTGTAAGTTGTCACGATTTTTACATCAAATGAATTGATTTGATTTCAATTTTGACATCACTTGGTGACATTTGATTTAACGTGATAAGGAAAATTACTGCAAATGGATACTTTGATCATTGCCAAAGTATATAGCAATTGTTCCCCATTAAATTGCA
>CABFPE010000056.1:1460134-1473665 GCA_900660155.1 Hofstenia miamia | reverse complement strand
AACTAAGAAAACATATATACTTATGTAAGGACGCTAGATACTATGGCAGAGGGCTCTGGATACTGTTAAAAAAATTTTCAAAAAAACTGAAACTCATACATATGAAATTAGACCCCTATTGCAAACCCGTAATGTAAAAAATATTGGATTAAGTGAATTATTCTGGCTTAAAAATTCAAAAGGGCGCTGGATACTATGGAAAATCGCAAGCTGTGAGGGCTGGAAACAAATCCCATAGTATCTAGAGACCGTATTTGTGTATATATATATATGTATTTATATGTATACATACATATCTTTTCTGACTTTGTGTCAATGTATTCCAAAAATTGTTCGTCAATTGTAAGTGATTCGAAAGGAATATTGTAGCTTTGTAACTTGTGTTCTTGTTGGTTTCTTCAAAAACTAAAGACCTATGTAGGGAATCACATATCCCAATGGTCTATAGAAGACTATTGCTGTGTAATCATTTTGCAAAGTAAAACTAATGAATGAAAACATATTTAAATGAATGCTTATATAATAGTAGTAAAAGTCACAAAATGGTTTAGTATTAACGTGAATAGTCTTTGAGAAATAGCATATTCAATATGGATTAGCGTTATGACATATTCCAAAAATCGAGGAACCGCTAAGTTTGGAACTACATTAACACTTTCAGGAAAAACATACTTCACAGCAGTGATAAAAACGACATGTTCATGAATTAACTGAGACTGGTTAGCCTCAGTTTATGGTCATGTTTCTGCATTGGGTTTTACTGATCCCCAATAATATTCAAAGTTTAAGCATTTTTTTCCGAAATAATTTAGTCATTTATGAATTTACGTTGACATTTTATTTTACATTGTTATGACGATCTTTAATCTGTTTTACAATTTTCTATGCTTTGAGGAATCCAGAGAAATGATTTTGATATGCAACAAATTATTAAATTTGAGAATCCAATCCATAAATTTATGAATATAAATTTATTGTCATAGCTGCTGCTGTTTCTGCTGGAAAATTAGTAAACAGAGAAATTTAATTGAGATAACAGAAAGTCTCACCATAACCAATACAAGTAAATTATGTTCTATTATTGTATATGGGAAACCTTCACATGATGCTAAATATCAAAATTGTTGATAGTATTTTTTTTTCCAAAAAATTACTATTCCATTTATAAAAGATCGTTGTTGGTTGAATAAAGGTTCTGGAGGCTTAGTACCTTTGAAAAAGCAATATATATATATATATATATATATATATACGGGCCCTAGATACTATGGGATTTGTATACAGCGTCCACAGCTTGCAATTTGCATAGTATCCAGCGTCCTTTTGGATTTAAATCCAGAATAATTCACTTAATCAAAAAATTTTACATTGCGGGTTTGGAATAGGGGTTCAATTTTAAACAGTATTCAGAGCGCTCTGCCATAGTATATATCGCTCCCTTATATAAGTATTTTTTTTGTATCCAGTGAATGACATCAAGATTCACCAGAGTTCTGGTGGTGTTTCCGATGCCAAGAACTTAAGACGCCTACGGATCACAACTCTCTGATTTGATCAGCTAATCTGTCGCGCTGTTGTGGCCAATCCAACAGTCAACATTTTGCTGCTCTCGCACATCATAACTGCACACCAGTGTCAATTCAAACTGTACAGTGACAACTGAGTACAGAAATAGGGCTGAGGTCATACGACCACCCTGGAAGCTACGCCTCTTCAAAACAATGACAACCAAGTGGTTATAGTTTGCAAGGGATCATGCACACTCGACACCGGAAAACTAAGGTTCTAAGCTTCGTCAAATGTATGACTGAAAGATAATGACAACAAAATTTTGTGCGTTCATAATGTGAATCACCTGATGCGCCACTAACCATATATTATTGGAGAATGGTAAAAAGGCAAGTTGCCCTAACCCTAACCCTAACCCTATCATTCAACACCCTGCTGTTGGCATTTGGCTGCAGTGCTTCCTGAATAATGTGGATAGAAAAAACACTAATTTGACTTATTTACTAACTAGTTTGAATTGTTTTACTTTGGTTTAGGCATCTTGTGCAACATAGTTATTTTAATGCTTTACTTTGAATAAACTATATAATGTTAAACAAAATAACGTTTGCGTCCTCTCACGTTCCCCCAAATTTTAAAAAGAAATAAGTAAGTTGGCGTGCTAATCCTGAGTCCCCTGAAAATGCCGCCCTGCCTATTGACTACTGCAATGCATTAAAGGTTCTTATTTATTGCTTTGCGCTCTACGCAGACTGTCAATACCAATATAACAACCAAACATTACCTTATGCTGTGTAATGTTTTAATAAGAAAATATTTTGGCATGGTTACGCTTAATTACCTACAAATTTGGAGACAAAATAACCAAGACATTTAATTATTGAATTTTGGACACAAAACATGCTTTAGCAACAAAATTAACCAGAAATAAATTCTTTGTAACCAACTAACCAAATGTCTCCAAAATGTCACCTAAAATGCTTTGGGGAATTGGTCTTCAAGATTTTCAACTAACACATTATTATTTTCTTTCCCTAACATTTCTTGCCCATCTACTTTGCCAAGCATTTGGAGTATTGCTTTCACGCGATAGCTCTCTTGACTATCTTGTTTCCTGACTTTGATATATATTTTGACACTTCTTTCCAAATTAGACTTTAGCATACTTAAATGATACATAGTTTTTACATTGTCAAGACGTGTATCATACGAAATATTGTAAAAGTTGAATGACTAACAAGATTCTCCACGGAATTGACGTTATTTGGGAGGAAAATGGAATGACTAACAAGATTCTCCACATTGAAACCTGTTAAGCAATTTAAACAACTTTTGTTTGCATCAACTAATAGAAAAATGAAAGCACTTGGAAACATACTAGTACAAGTTTGAAAAGCATTGACCAATGTTTTAGAACATTTTATTTTACTTCTTTGTGGCCACACATATATCTTTATGAATATCATAACCAGGTATGTAAGCAGGACGGCAAACCATTGCCAATATTTCGACTCAATACCTGAAATGTCGAGGAAAACTTTGTGTTCATTTTTAGCCCACGTTTTATTGACATAGATTAATAAACTTCCGCCTCCACTTTTGTTGTAAATCTTAAATTTCTATCTAGCCGAAACATGTGAAAAATTTTCAACTGAAATTTCTTCATTCTCTATTTCACAATTAATTTTGGATTCTTGCAGCATTACAACATCGTAATTTTTATTGTTTTAGTGTATGCTCAAATTCACTAATTTTTAACAATATTTCATTTATATTATTCAAGTATACACAAGATAAAATTCCGTAAAATTCTAATACTTTTGAGGATTTAAATATTTTGTTAGGTGTTAGTCAATTTAAGATTAATAATTCGCAATTGCCTTCCAGTGCAACTACATGCCATTGAAGATTTATATATATATATATATATATATATACTACAATAACTTCTTAATTACAATATCATGACAAACATTCAATATTAAAATCTAGTAATCTCATTGGTTGTGAATTAACCAATTAGATTAAATTTCAAAGTTTATATACCTCAATAATTAAGGTGTATGTTCATTTTTTAGGCGATGAATGATACATTAGAAGAACAAGAAGACTATACTTTAGCAACTGCAATCAACTGGCTTAACGGCGCTGTTGGCATTGTTGGTGGGGTATTAAATGTTTTCATTATTTTGACTTGCAGTACCATTAAGAGTAAAACTAGCTTTTTGGTGTGCATTCGAATGCTAGCTTTCTGGGATGCATGTGTTTGTCTTCATTTCGGTTTTACACTTAGCATACTGAGAGCAATGGGTTAGTCTAATATGAATTTCATAATCATATTATTATAACTATATTTGAATTTCATAATCATATTATTATAACTATATTTCAAATTGTTAAAAGTATATATTTACATATATATATATATATATATATATATACGTAGGCTACATGTATATAAGTCTATATGCATTCGTTGATGAATTTTAACAATTTATTGGCCATCATAAGAATACAATATTGCGGCAAATAAAAAATACTGCACTAAATGTTAAAAAAATTATATATGCATAGCTTAACTAAAAAAGATAATTTCGTTTGATATTATTAATTTTCTTGCTTAAAATATAATTATGATCATATTTTTTTAGTATGATTGCTTCTGCTATTTTGGTGTTCTTTGTTTATAGTATGATGTTAAAATTATTTTCTTTAATTTCGTGTGCAATTTCGTCGACTTTTGTGATTAAATTTCCACTAAGATGGTCTTTATTTTTCTTCCAAATGTTGAACTGTTTCATCAATGTACAATTCATTGCAATTTTCACATTTATATCTCTAGACAATGGATAAAACATGTTCTTTTGTAATTTGTTGACTGTATCTTAAGATTTTTAAGTTTCTTGATAATGATCTCGAAATTTTTCTTCAGTGATGTAATTTGGTGCTGAATCTATGGTAATTTCTTTAACTTATAGGTTCAATATCTTCAATAGATTTCTAAGGAATTGCTGTCTCAATTCCACTTGAACGTAGAAGGACATTTGACATCTAATTCCAAGGATTAATCCAAACCCATTGAAAATTTTATATCCTTCTTTAGATTAGGACAAGTTCACATTAGTTATTTTGCTATGTAAACACAAATTTCATAATCATTTCTAGTCTTTCTGTATCTTAAGTAATTATTTAAAAATATATTTTGTAAAGAAGATATTGCGTTTGAAACAGTACAATGGAGGACGCTTTTGAATGTTAAACAAATCTACTTCACTTTTACAGAGTGTCACATATATATATATATAATGCTGAAGCAATTGAGATAGAATATTTGAATGAATCTTAAAGACTGATTAAAATTGTTTTAGGATTTTTGATTATACATTACAATAACTTAATCTGTAAGTCTGTTTGGTTCACACTCATGCTGGCATACTCTGGTAGTACTTGGCAAATAGTTGTTTTAACATACGAACGCTGTGTGGCCTTGAAATACCCAATAATTTACAACAAATATGGAAATCCGAAGTACGCTCACTTCATTTCATTCATTGTATTAATATGTTCGGTTGTATTTAATATTCCTAAGTTACTTTACTATGGTATTTCAGATGACCTCTGCATTCCATTTACAGACATGAAGTTTTTTAATGAGTACACAATAATTGAACGAAATATAGTGTTAAGCTCAATGCCCTTCATTATAACACTGGCTGGCAACATTCAAATAATCTATGGATTAATTCAATGGCGAAAAACTAGGAAGTGTTCTAAGGACAACAGTGAAAAACAAACAACGATTTTGCTTGTAATAATTTCGACGACATTTCTCATAAATTTAGTAGTTGGCAATCTATTTGCCTATCTTGGAGTCAACATCTCAACGGAAACATTGGAAGGCTTAGCCAGACAGTATTTAATGTACGCCTATGCTAATTGTATTACAATTTTAAACAGTACTCTGAACTTCTTTTTTTATTTATTTTCTGTGAAGTACTTCCGGAAACGATTCTTTGAAGTGATGAAATTTGATTGCCATTAGTTTATTAATGTTCCTCTTAGTATTTGCTGACTGTTTTGTTCTATGCTTATAGTAAATATATATTATTATGCTTCATTACTTTAATAAATTTAATAAAAATCCGATTTAAACATTTTTAATTTGCATAATTTTTCAACAAAGAAACCAGTTTTAAGAAAGTTTTATCATCGCTAGACGTCATGTGAACATGTAAAATATTTAAAACGAGTGTTTAGTTTATCATATATTATAATGAATTATAAAATTTACTTACTTTTAAGGTAAATATTTAAGAAAACATTAATAAATTTTATGATGAATAGGTATTTCTATACATACTGTGCTAAATAGCTTAAATAATTATCTTACTTGCCTGAAAGCTGGTGAGCCGTTTTAGTGGAGTACGTTTCCTCTTGAAGAACATGCTACCCATTCATCCATATAACGTGACAGCTCTTCATTGCTGCAGATGGTTTCACGATTTCGTATTAAAAAACAGTAAAATATAATGTATCGGAAATTTTTACTTTTGAAAAGTTATAATACTCGTATGTTTGACATGAATTGGAATTAACTTGAAAAACAAAATTAACGCATGCACTACAAAACAAATGCAGTTATTGTGTGATCAAGCAACATATATATATATATATATACAAATATTGTATTCAGATGAATATGATTTTATTTAAGCAATTTTTAATTCCGTCTATTAAACTTTAAAGTGGAAAAAGCGAAAACAATAATGATAAACACATTTCTTTTACTTGCATAAATTCAAGAACTTTTCTCTCATTTAAGTAAGTGATTTACTGGAACTATGAAAAAATGAATCACCTTTGTTATTGCTGATTGCATTGGAAACACGTTTTGTCTTTATAAAATTCGGGTAGTTTAATTAAATTATATTAATATATAAGGAGTCAAAGCAAATTTATTGCTGCACATTAGTACAAAGCTACAAACTACAAATATATGTATTTACAAAATATAATAATCAAATATATATATATAATATAAATTTAATTTGTGTGTGCGTCTGTGCCATTTTCCTGTGCTATACAAAGTTTTCGAATGAGTGTTGTGTAGTACGTTATTTTCGTTAAGTATGAATTGTCTATAAAGAGGAATTTGCGCAATTTTTTTCTAAATCTCTTTCAATTTGAATTTCATGATCTAAGTTATTCCATCCCTTAGTTGCTGTGTGGTGAAAGCTATCATCTTTTATCTATGCATAGGAATTTTTTAGAATGTTCTTTCAATATAATATATTGTTTTAAAAACGAAATTGATGGTTGACCAAATTCAAATTTAAATAATAATGATAAGATATGCATTTGAATTTGGTAGGAAGGAGATAATATTTTGTATTTCTAGTCGATAGTTGCATACATCGTCATGTTTTCAAACGAAATTAAGTACATTAAGAGACCAATTGAAGATTTTAGACAGAAGAATAGGATAGTTTGAGTTTATATTTGTAAAGAGAAATGAGCAATATTGAAAGTGTGATTAGCAGAGAGCCTTTATTAATTGTTTGTGATATGTATTTGAAATATTTCTAAGATGATAAAGATACCTAAACCCAGAAGTAATTTTTTTAATGTTTGAAATTAAGAATTGTTCGAAATTTAAATCATTGTCGATTTCAACACCTAAAAAGCTGATGGATACACTTTGCATTATTGGTACATGGTTTATTTTAAGTTCAATGTTTTTTGTGAGACTTTTAAATGTTTTAGAAGAAAATATAAATTGCGCTTTTTCAATATTTACTTTCAGTTGGTTATTTGTGAAATATGTTGTTAGATTTTCAATAACATTTTGCAGGTCTTCAGTTTATATAAGTACTTATAAGACAGGTATCATCTGCATATTGATAAATTTTAAGTTATTTAACATTTTGCGTTATGTCATTCATGTAGATTGCAAATAGGATGGGACCTAGAACTGCGCCCTGAGGCACCCCGCGGTCAGTTATAATATATTTTGATTTTATGTCTTATCAAAGTTATAATACGTTATTTTATCTTTGAGTATGTCAAAATTCATTGAGTAAAAAGCTTTGCTTAAATCAAGAAGCGCAACACAACTACATTTATTAAGGGCTAAATTAGATTTTATTTATTCTGATATTGATAAAATTGCATCTTGTGTGCCATAACCACTACGAAAACCAAATTCTTTTTTCGAGAGAATATTTTCAGATTTCAAATAGGCGTTTATTTGATTATTTAATAATTTCTCAAACAGCTTACTAAAAGAATGGCAAATGCAAATAGGTCTATAATTTTTTTACTTTTGAAGGTCATCTTTTTTAAACAGATGACTTATGTTCGATTTTTTGAAAATTTCACGAAAATCATTATCAATAATGCCTTGGTTAAATGCGAATAACAGATAATCACTAAAGATATTGAAAAAGCACTTAATAAAAAAGATTGAAGATTATAAGAGGAAGTCGATTTATTTGTGTCGAAGTTTTATATTATGGTTTCTAATTCACTAGCAATTGCAAGCCTAAAAGAAAAGATTGTGTTGCTGTGCATTTTCTTATTTTCCTTACTTTTATATTTGGGGAAATTGAAGTTGCCAAGTTATATAAATGTTATGTTTAGGTGATCTATTATTTTTGTTTTTCTATCGTAATTATCAATTTTTAGTTCGTTAATGTCAGTTGAAATTCTTTTAATTTTTCCCAGAATTTTATGAATATATAGCTTTTTTCGCATGTTTTACTTAAGGTATCGAAAAACTTGTTTTGTTTTAAAGCAGAATTTTTACTTCTTAATAGTTTAATTATCTTTTTTGATTTTTCAGAACTAGTCGAATTAGTGGTAGTCGATTCTGTTTTTGCAAGATCAAATAGTTTTTTGTTAAATCGTAAGGTTTATTTTTTGCTTAATTAACAATCATATGCATTATTCAAAAATTCTAAAAGCTAGTCCTCTTATAGAGGGTGGACAAATAAACGCGCTATTTAGAGATTTTTCTAATCTTGATGATTTTATTAATGAACTAAAATTATCAGATGCATTAAAACTTGAATATGAAGATATTGTTTGTGGCATAAAGTCGAAATTCATTAAATGCTTGAAAAATCAATGTGAAAATGTAAAATTGAGTAATACTATTACTCCTACAATCAAAGAATTTCAACATTCGAAGATATTTAAGCCAAAATTAGTAATTTCAAGTAATAATTGAAAAAATGATGATGGTAGCTTAAATGAAAAAGAATGCAAAAATATTGTTCAAAATGTTGAGAAGTCAATTAAACAGTTGGGAACGAAAGGGCCAAATGTAGAACAATTGAAATTAAATGACAAAAATGATATTATCTTACTTTGTAAATCTGATGAAGATGCAAATATTACAGAAAGAGCACTTGGCAAATTGAGGAACATAAACATAAAAAAATCGATCAAACTTATGCCAAAACTCAAGATTACTAATATACCTTTATATGAAGACGTAACTAACTTTAAAGAATTTAAATCTAAACTATTTGCTGATAATGAAAATATTCTCAAGGATTTTGAAATGGAACATTGTGAATTAATATACAGTAATGTTAACAATTATAGCAAATGCAAAGAAATAATTATGAAGGTTTCAGCAAAATTGAGACATGTACTGATTGGAAAAAAATTAAAGCTTGGTTTTGGAATTGTTCGTACTTTTGATCATTATTATGTAAGAAAATGTAGTAACTGTGGTGAATTTGGTCATTCTACAAAAGGTATGTTCAATGAAAACATCTAACTGTATGTACTGCATGGATAACCACAACTATAGGAATTGTCCAGTTAAAAATGTTAAGGAAATGCATAAATGCATCAACTGCAAAAATTCAAATATGTTTAAGAAGAGTGTCCTTTATATAAAAATCAAATGCAGTTAACTATTTTGAAGACCAATCATGAATATTATTCATTCTTCAAATATTTTGAACCCAAAAACATTTTGATAAGATAACAATTTTTAAAAGTTTAGTAAGCAGTTTCAGCAGATTGTAAATAAATACTAAAGATGAAGTTCTTTCCTATTTGTAATAGTGGATTGCAAACAAATGCTGAAGATTAATATGTTTCAAAATTTATAATGGTTGCGGATAACAAACACGTTGTATTCGAAAACAAACAAAAAATAATTGGTTTATTACTTTTTTTTAAAATTTACTTTGAATGTTTCAAAATCTTTCTGCGACATAGTGAATTGCTTGTGCCTTGTGATATCATTACATTTTCATATTACAGAAAAATGGTTGCCTTTTATTTGCAGCTTGCAATTTGTTATTTGTTTTTTAATATTAGAAATCACTACATTTAATTGGCAATACGTATTACCACATGTGTTCTACGTATATTTCGTCACCGTCATTCACATATTTTACATAATGGCCAGGCAAACTGAACAGTGCATGATAGAAAGCACTTTTGCTCTATTTGTCACTGATAACATGCTGGAAAAAAGTGTGAAATGGACAAACAAATGAGCAGAAATGCACATAGAACAAGAGACAAGACAAGGAAACAAGGGCGAGCTCATGGAAAGATGGAGAGATACGAATCTGATTGAACTCAAAGCCTTTATTGGCTGCCTCCTTTTCATCGGTATTTCTAAGTCGAGACGCGAATGTTTAGAGCAGCTTTGGAACAGTGAGTTTCTTCAAGCCACTTTTTCTTTGCAATGCTTTCAAATGCTCATGCGCTTCATTCGCTTTGATAACAAAGACACTCGTCAAGAAAGAAGAGAACGTGACAAACTTGCTGCTTTTCGTGATATTTGGGAACTCTTCTTGTCAAAATGCAGGCAAAGCTTCATACCAGGCCCCAATGTCACAGTTGATGAACAATTAGTCGGATTTCGAGGGCATTGCAAATTTCGTGTGTACATGCCTATGAAGCCAGACGAATATTGTCTAAAAATATGGATTCTATCTGATTCTTCAGCAGCTTATGTGCAAAATTCCCAGATCTATTTGGGTAAGACTGGAAACTTGCCTGAAGTTGGATTGGGCCAACGTGTTGTGCATGACCTTTTTCGGCCTTTGGAAGGTTCTGAACGAAATATTACTTGTGATAATTTTTTCACAAGCATTCCCCTCACTCAAAGGATGTTGCAAAAGAAACTAACCTTTCTTGGAACTATTCGAAGCAACAAACGGCAGTTACCATCCAAATTTTGCAAGGACAAACACTGTGAACAACACAGTACTCTCTTTGGATTCAACAATAGAATATCTCTTTGTTCCTATGTGCCTATGCTATCTGACAATCAAATATCTGAAAGAGAAGACTGAAAACCCAACGTTATCCTCTGCATTCAACAAAAGCAAAGGTGCTGTTGACACGGTTGATCAGGTCGTGCATGATTACAGTTGCTCACGCCAAACCAGAAGATGGCCAACAAAACTTTGTATCAATATGATCGACTTGGCTGCAAGCAACGCCTTTGTGATTTGGACGAGTCACAACCCACAATACAGGGGTGGAAAGCTGAATTGGCGACGTCTCTTCCTTCTCGAACTGAGTAAGAGTATTATGTTCCCAAATGTTCAACGACGCGCTCAAAATCCAAGACTTCCTCTCCAATTATGACACGTTATGGAGCAGGCAGGAGTCCAACATGTTGAAAAAGCCCGTGAAAGAATTCCATTCCAATCATCAACGGCTACAAGAGAGGGCTGCTGCATTTGTGAGTAATAAACAAACTCGAATGGCTTGTTCACCTGCAAAAGATTTGTGCGTAAGCAACATTCACAAGCATTCGTCAAGTGTTTAGAGTGCTAAACTATGTGACGCTTATTGCTGTTGCTGTAACTTTTGTAACACTCGTGTAAGGTTATACACGTGTATACAGTCTGTAAAGAAGTCTTTATTATGTTTTAAGAATTCATTGCAATTGCCTGTTAGCAATTTCCCTTCACAGATATTCAATATAACGAAAAGAAACAGCTTTTTATGCACCAGACGCAGCGTCTGTATCCGCACAGAAAGTGTTACAAATCTGACCACACAGCAGGGGGGTTAACGGAATGTATAGTAGACAAATTAAGTGGGCTTGGCATTTGGAAGATGCTGTCTAGCACAATGCTAGAGTGCAAACAAGAATGTAAAAGAATTATTATATCAACCTTGCTGGGAGCTGACACTAATAACATTCAATCAAAATGGATACTCATGAAGATCAGAGTTAAACAGGAATTAGGTAGAAAAGAAAAGGAAATGTCAAAAGAAAGACACTATAAATTAAGATCATTTGAGAAGCAGCTGAGCTATATAAATGAAGATATGATTGATTATGAACAGATAAAGGAACACCTAGAGAATAAGATCAAAGGCATAATCAATGAAAGAGGACAAGAGGAATTGGAATACATAAGGAATATTGAATATGAATTAGATGAAGGAAATCTTAAGGAGATCAAAAGAAAATGTAAGAGTAGGCAACAACCAGGTTAGTGAAAGAGAGGAAGACATAATTAACCAGGGCGGATACAGAAAAAAAATTTTTAGGGGGCCCTATGTAGAATAAAAGGATAACTGCATAATTGGGTACCTGTAGGGAGGGCACAAAGTATTGAATTTTCAATTTTTAACATTATTACTATGCACTGACTTCACCACCATGTACTGACACCAAAAATGAAATTGTAGATTTTGTGCAATTTTTTAAGACTCAGCATAAATTTTTTCAAATTTCAAATTACACTTTAGTAATAGCATGTTATGATTTTTTGCATTATGCACTACATAATTGACCAATTTTTAGTGTATTTTTAATGACATACGACTAAACAAATCACAAAATTTTCACCAAATGGTACGAATGAGTGCTTAGTCGTCAAATTGTTAAATATGTTGATAAAATTCAAGAAAATCAGCAACCCAGAAATGTAAAGCTCTTCCTCAAATCAAAAAATTCTAAAATTAAAAAAATTTGTTCTGAATTTTACGGTCACACAAATATGTTTTTGGATATTTGGAGTAGATTCATGGTGGTGAAATCTGTGTATAGTATTGAATTTGAATGCAAAAAAATTGAATAACACAATTGAGTATCGTCAAATGGAGTAAATAGAAGTAGTAGGCAAAAAGACAATTATATTTATTATTCCTCATACTATATTTAATATTTTACATTGTTCTTTTGAGTATAGATTAATCACTGTAGGCTTATGTGCCATAGGATAGCCGTAGCTATGCTCATTTAATTTCATTAGTATTTTTAAAAATAAAATTATTAGAAATGTTATGCTAAAATTAAAATACCCCACAGAAAAGAGAGGAATCCTAATTAAGAGTCAATAAAATTCTAAAAGAAAATATATACATGCCTATAAATTATATTTTAAAAAATATTAAAGAATATCGTTAAATAGCCTTTATTTTTGCTTACTGATTGCACAAATTCCATATATACAATTTGCAAAAATGATATGTATAACTATTTACAAAATATACAAACATATTTACAAAATGAATATACAGAATGTCCAATTAAATAAACAAAAGCTACAACAATTAAGTAAAAAACAATAATAAAAAAAAAGAAAAAAAGAAAAAAAAAGAAAAAAAATTATTAAATATAAAAAAAATATGAGAGAACAGTTCAGCAGAAAGACACCATGTATGAGACTGCAAAAGATTTTGAAAAGAGTCAAGTCAAATATTGTGATCACACTACCGAAATTATACATTTAAAATGTAATTTGCCTTAATTTTGGAAAACTTGAGAAGATTTACAATTATTAGGAACATCAAGCTTCATTTCAGTGTTTCTTCAGACAGACAGTGAAATACTGCATCATTTTCATTTTTTCAACAAGAAAATATCAGTGATTTCAGTTTTGATTAGATTGATATATTATTTTGTAATTGCATATACCTAAAGCAAAATGTCATTTTATCTTTACTATACACCTTTGCAATTTATTAAAACACTTTCACTGTTCGTATTCACCCCATTTGACAGTACTAATTAACCTTCGTTTTA
>CABFPE010000056.1:1405406-1427693 GCA_900660155.1 Hofstenia miamia | reverse complement strand
TTAAAAAAACCAGTTCTATTTTTGCTTAGATGGCCATATTCTTTATGCAGAGCACGGACTGCTTGTATACTAGGAAAGCGCACGGACGATAAGGATGCAGTGTATTTTGTAACATAGCATGTTTTGGCACATGAGTTTGGGCCGCAAGCGGCACCATCTTCTAAAAATTCAAGACGCTTCCTTGCACAGTTAATAACTTTGTCTGGCTTGCAAATTATTTCCGACTGTGGAAGATCAGGTAAATCTAAATGACAAAGGTTAAGTTACTTGAAACTATTATGAGGGGTGGGTTGCCATTTTATGGTTGACATTAACTTTACATGAATTTATTATTTGTTAGTCGCAAATATAAAAATAGAGTGAATTTTTTAAAAAAAGTGCTGCATTTTCGACTACATTCAATGGAAACTAAAAAATGAAGAACACAAAAAATTTGCTTGCAATTTAGGCCCTTAGGCTGACTTAGTTTACTTCCTCTACTGAAGATTTCCAACATTTAACCACCACGTAGGTCATTAACTTTTGAATTTTTTTAGGTTTTAGCATTCAATTACTTGCAATGTGTAAGTGATGACTGCTATTATTATAATTGATTCATCTGGATTTGTGATTTAGAAGAAGGATAAGAATCCTCAATTGCTGTAAATTATGAGGCTAAGGAAAAGAGTTTACTCCTTCAAATTCTGAATTTATTGGTATCATTTCCACATTCCTAATGTGCTATCAGCTGAAATCAGTACGACCGCAATCTGATGGACTGTGCTACCGCTAATTTTGTAAAATCTATTGTGATTTTTTCAAAAAAAATTCAAATGCTCAACTCAACACCTTTTGAAAGAGGACTCCTTAACAGTGTACGAATGGTCCATTTATAGAGGTTGCTCTCACAACCTTTAAATCTCGTGATAATCTGAACATTGTGTATGGGCGGACTTTGAAAACTTTCTAAGAAATCGAATTCATTGAAAAATATTTTCATATAACTAAGGCACAGGAATAATTTTAAACTGAAATGCTCACCATTTCATTAAATCACATTTATACATAGATGTATCCATATCAAAGCATTAGTAAGATTTTTAGTGGTAGGGTATGTTTTTTTGGAAAATATGGACAACACTATTCTTAAATTATAAGATTAGTGTTAAGTCAATTCGATTTTTTGTCTATTTTATCAGGTGACCAAAAGTTTTTTGTGAGTTTTATAGAGAAAATTAAATATGCATATGTAATTTCCCTTTGGAATGTCATATTCTTCATATGATTATATAAGCTTAAAAACAAGTGAAAATCTGTTGGGGAGAGGTCAAATGAATACGGTGAATTAAGCATAATCTCCCACTTAAGCTTTGCTATCTTGGCAAGGGTAGTTTTTGAGATATTTTGCTGTTCTCTGTTTACTATTGCAATCTGCTTCTTTAAAAAATTTTCCTGAATTTTTCCAGGTTACTCGCAATAGTTTGCTAGCAGTAATGGTTTTATTCAATGTTGAATATTCATAATGAACTATTCTCTGATTTGTCCACTAAACATACAGAAAAATTTGTTGGAATAGTGTTGCAAGTGAGGGGTGAGGCAGGAAGATAGCCAATGATGTATTCTCTTAAAGTTCGAATACATAATCAACTTTTCATCACAAGTCATATTTTGATACAAAATAGGTTCATTTGTTAGCCTACTGCACTGAGAAAAGCATGTTTTAAGCCTCTGAAGATTTTTTCCAGATGTTAAGTAATGTGATAATTTCCATTTCTTCCCCATCTGGTACAAATGTCTCATGATGTCCTCGCTTACATGTTACAAAATGATTGCTGTATGTTATAGTTTGTTATTAACTAAACAGCTGGGTTAGAAATATGTTGAGAAAAATCAGCTATAACATTTTGATCACCTAATATTACGATATATATATAATTCTTTTCCTGTAGATATATATATATTTTATGTACTTTGAAACTATCTTTTTATAGAGATTAAAAATATTTCAACACACTTCACCACTACTTACTCAGACAACCATTTTGAAAAAGCAACCCTAAGTTTTAGAGGAAAATCAAAACTCAATGCATAGGCATGACATCTCTTAAGTTTTTTTTGAGAAAATGCATGTACACCTCAAATAGATCGTTCAGCCATTTCAATATGTAAAGTGATAAATGACTATAAATTTTTTGGCTGCGATTGTTCTTCTGGTAATCTTCTATAATAATCATGTAAGCCATGCTGTGATTGATGGTATGCAATTAATATAAAGAAAGTTGTGGACCTATTATGTCATCACTGACCTTCGAGCCACTTCATAACATTTCAATTTAGCTTTTCAATTATAACATTTATTTCATTAGAACCAACGTCCATATTCAATTAAAAGCAGTCAATTCATGTTTTTCAAAATTTGATGAGTCCAATACCGGCTCACCCTTGTCCATATCTGCGCAAACTATTGGTTACTTGCGGAGATATTTAAATACTACGTTTGAATAATCCCAATTTTCAATAAGTGTTCAATTCTAGCATGGAGGGGGTAGGATTTTTTGAATTTATGATAAGCGTAAAAACTTACATTTAATAATGACAAATATGTATTTAATTTTACAGGAATACCTACATAAAACGTAATCTGTGTTGATCCCTAGTAACACGTCAAAATCTCTATTATAAAAGATATTAATGACACTGCAAGTAAGTAAAACACGTAGCGAGTGTGTGTAAACATTCAGAAGTGTGGCGACGAAAATCGTATACTGTGTAAGATAACACAATTAAATAACTTCATGCAAAGGGGTCTTTGGCAAATCATGAATAATATTTTATTAATTAGCAAATCGTGGCGATTTTGTGTCCCATTAGGCAAACAGATAACGATGTCTTTGGACGTTCACTTAAGGACGTCCAAAAGACAGCTTCGTGTTACTAGGGATGTCAGATGTCATATACTTGCCTGGCATGAAAGGAAGTCGGCAACCACAAATATTGACAATATCTCTGGTTTCACACGTAATTCTGCACTCCGCTTCACTGTAGGGATATCTTCCATCTTCTCTGATGACGTTTGGGATGCAGTTCCCGTGTGGGGATCCCAAATATGTAAGCTAATTAAAAAAAGGAAATGATGCATAAAATTATAGATTTAAGTAAACTATGTTTTATTGAACCGTACAAAGCAGATACTCTTGAAGTATAGTTACAATTTCTAACTTTTGATATTAAAATGAAAACTATGCTTGCAAAGACAGCCAGAATTGTTTATCCAAAGCCTGATTTACTGTTATAAATTTCAAAATTAATACGATGTAGTTGATGATATATTAAATTTCTCTAAGTAGGATTCAATGTCGAACTGGGTGAGTTAGTAGGGGTCAATGGTACTTGAAATTTGAGTATTTATGGTACGGTTTTTGAAAAAATACCCCGCTTTGTGTACAGTGAGGTATGTTATCAAAAACGATGTTTGGTTTTCAACGGTTATTAAATCACAATTTTAGGTCCAAGTCAATGACATAACTTAACAATATATAAAGTGCTTTAATAATTCAAAATTTATAACATGATCTAAACTGTTATTATTTAATCGATAATGCATTTGATCCAGAGTTCGTAGACTTAGTATTATGGCCTTGTGCGGACTCTAATCAACTCGAATCTATGCACGAACATTAACAAGAGCGCATTGTATGCTTGCATAATTTTAAATAATATAAAAAATTTGTGATTGAAAGACCTTTCTACAAAAATGTCTTTAAAGGCATTACGATTGAGCCATATTGTATATCGAATAATCGTTACTAATACCAAGATGTTAGAATTAGATGACAATAGCTTCTCCCTGCTAGATCGCTTTCAATTTTTTATCATAAAAAGTTAAAACCTCATTAGCAAAGGTTGCGATTTCAAGTTGGTAAACAAACTTCACACTTTATTCAAGTGATAGTTTATATGCCTGCCTTTTTTAACTTAATAACATAAGCATTGCTTGGTTAATGCTATATTTATATACTACATTATTAATTACAAATTTTTAGCCAATTGCAAATGTGACTGCTAGAATTTATTTTTTCGTACTTGGAAAACATTTGAGTATTTAATAGTGACTTTGCAATTATGTATCTAGCATCTGCGGTCTAAACACTCAAGTGCGCCTCTTTTTCGAACACATAATCAACGCGGCTAAGCATTCCATCCTCATGCATTCGTTAGTAGCGTTGGATTGGAAAATATCGTTTATCGGTAATATTTTAAAATATCGATTCGATAACCGATTGGTAAAGAACGCAGTATCGGTTTCTGCATATTGTCAAGTCGCCGTCTAGAATTCGGGTATTAATTCTACAAAAATATTTTAAAATGTTAATGTGATTGTAAAATGAATTAGTTTCCTAGATTCTGGAGTGGATGTTGTTGCAGGTCCAGACGCTGCTTCGTCGAATAAAATCAAGCATATAATTACATTATAACTCTACCACTACACAAAATTAACATGCAGAAAATGATTAGTTACACAATGCAGATCAAAGACGAAAATCCGTTACTCTGGTTATCTGATTACAAGGGGATGGTAATCTTCCAAGACCACGTTAAATTAAGGAAAGCGTCAAGACCATGTTTTTCTCATTTGTCAGGCACTCATTTGCTTTCATCATCTGCGATGTTGCATGGAACATATATCAAAGAGAGATTATTGGCTTTTATATATACATGATAATGTAGACGAAAGTGACACAAAGTCAATTCTAAATTTTCTATTTAAATCGTACTAAAAGCGCAATTATCAAAATAAAATTGAATGACGTTGATTGCCTCATAAACATTGCTCATTTTATTAACAGTAAAGGCCATTGAAATTATTTCAAAATAATGTACATATAGTCCGTTTTTAAAATCTATTTTTACACATTATTTGAAAATAATGCTAAATAATTTTAGAACATAGAAGTTAAAACATCTAGGTTTCTCAGTATCCAAAGTACACAACATTCCCAATGACTTACATTTGTTTTCTGAAGTACAACAAAGGTTTGCAACCCGGGTGACACACCGAGTCCTAACTCCTTCACAAGTGGTGGTATGTCAGCATCGTGTACTTGGAGCTTGAAGCCTGCTTCAAAGGTTTGTTCTAAATGAAATGATTATTTAAGATTTCTAAAAATTGCGTCACAACTTGATTTATAACTATAAACAAAGTTAAGTTCAATTCGAAAAAAAATTACACTTTTTGCTAACTTAAAAAAAAATTATAATCAAATTAATCAAATTTGAACCAGCAGATACCCTTTGCCTCGAGTTTAGTAGTGTGTAGACTTACCATTAGAAACATATGTAAAAAATTGATTTATTTCAAAAATCAAAATAATTTTGACTGATGTCAGAATAAAATGATTTAAGGCAAAATTAATAAAAAATGGCAGGTAAAAAAATTGTTTTGAATAAAAAGCATCTTTTGTAAATCATAAAGTATTTTAGAATCAAATCAAAATGCTATTTATAATTTAGTTAATTTTCGTATTTGCGTTTGTAATTTTGATGTTGGGGTTTCTATTGCTTATAAGTATTATATTCTTAATATATTTATTAAGAGGATTTATGTTTTGAAACGCAATAGACTAAACGACTCTATAGTTGTATGTACATATATGTCAACCGAATTTGACAGGCACTAGGAGTGCTCATTTTTTTAGAAATGGTAACACAATCGTGTCAGCATTGAAGGTTACAAATAATATATTATTAAACAAAAACAAATTTGTACAAGTAATTATTAGTAATGAGTGGGAGGTACATCTTCATTTTTGCAAACTTATAAAACATGGTTTTTATACAGCTATGCAGAGAAATATCTCCCCAAGTATTTAATTAACATTTCCGCTAATAAAACGGTTTATAATTGCATAAAATGTTAAACTATGGATTTTAAAAAATGAATTGATTTGAATTTTTAGATTTCATTAGCTAATGTAGGAAATGTTATTCAGAGATGTTGGGCTAAGGGTAGGTAAGGGCACCGTCCATCAATATTTTAATTTATATCCAAATTGCACCACAACACCACGTAGTAAGATAATAAGTTTAAGTTAACTAATATAAATATATATATAAATATATATATATATATAAATATATATATATAAATATATATATATATAAATATATATATAAATATATATATATATATATTTCCAGATCAAAGCTTGTAACCTATCCAATAAGACTCTTCAAATTATTGTACAATATGAGCAAGATCATGACCAATCTTGTTCTTCTGATGATTGCTTAGTTTTTCTCCTATAATGCCATACGAAATAATAATTTAACAATTTACATAGAAGTTTGCATATAAACAATGCTGTTGTATTGTGAGTTGAATCAAATTAGGTATGCAGATGGACAAGATATGTTGACCCAACCCAAGCCAAAATTGAACTAATGAATTTAGACTTTTTGACCCCTCTCAACCCAAGTTCTATTGTTCTTAATCCGCTTGGACCAACCAAAGGTTCTGTCAAAATGTGAACCAACTATAACTTAGATGCAAATTCAACACTTCTTGTGGTTCTTCCTCATGACCAATATATCGACTCTTTTGAAAGGAAACTCATACAAAGTGAATTAAAAGATATATACTGTATAGCACAACAAAATATATTTGAAATCTTAAAATTTGACAGAATCAATACATGTTTCTCCTGCATACATAATATCTTTAAACGACCCAATCATAACCAACAACCCTTTGAAAAATTGATCCAATCCAATTATATATGCATTATATTTTTATTGCTTTACCCAACCCAATCGAACTCAACAGAATTAAAAAAACTAGCAAACATATATAGCCAACCAACAATGGATCAATTCACTATATTTATATCCATTTATCGAAAGCTTCAGTAATAATTCAAAACTTGATTATTAAAGCAGCCATATCAAGTTACGGCGAAGGTAAATATCAATACAAGAACAATATGTTCCATGTAAGAGTGTTGCCAAGAACTCATTCAAAAAAGGACATTAAGTGACTGAAAATGTAGATGACTTCCTAATTGATTTGCTACTCATTAATGTGTCTCCCTAAGACAGTCATGCATATAATTTGTAAGAAATAATGACTATCTGGCACTATTAACTGAATAGAGTCACTGCAGTAATTTTGTAGTTTTATGGAAGGTTAAGATAGTGAACTCTAAAGCTGTACATACTTTTATTGAATAGTCGATGAGTTACTACTTTTTTGTTGTCTAATGTACTAAATTTACATAGCTATTGATATCCCTCATTCGGATCCGCATTCAGTAAAAATCATTTGATTGCATAAAGATAAAGAACGATGTCGTGAAGTTACATATGCAAACATTTTGAAATATCAGAGAAAGAAGCATACCCATACTGGTAAGGCATAAAGTAGAATTGCCAAAAGAACATGGAGTGATCGAATTGGCGCTTACTATTAATGACATTATTATAAGGAAGATATCTTCGAATATTTTCTTTGCTTTGATGAGTTCGTTATTGTGGTAAGACCAAGAGAGGTTCCAAATTGGTGAAAACACCAAAATATTTGACATTACATACAGGTTTAACTATTATATCAAATATATTTAGAGAATTGCATACATTAACTGTAAAAGAAATAAGAACTATTATTTAAGTTAAAAAACATGTTATTACTAGTTGCTAAATTTGACCTGTGACTTAGGTTCCAAATAAATCGATATGAGTTGCTGCAAACTGATGGTAGATCATTAATGAAACATAAGAAGAAAAGAAGGCGTAAAAAGATCTTTGTGGAATTCCACTAGTTATCGTTAAATATGTTGATCAATTTCTTCGAAGAGTATCACGTTGATAGGACACATGAAATACGTAATTCTTACATTTACCGAAAATACATACACGCGAAAAACTACAAACACACATATATGATGCATGAAAAAAGCAGCACTCAATTGCCTGATATCAGAGTGATATTGAAGTGAGTAGATAGAAGAAAATTAATCTGAATTTACTGTCAAAAAAATAGAATGAATTTTCAAAATTAAGTTCATAATTTTCTAAAAAATGTTTTGTAAAAATTTAAAAAACTTGTGTTTTAGAATCCTAGGTAGAGTTCTATACCTGTTGAGAGTCTTTCAAAGAATTTCAAATCAGAATATCTCCACCAGGTTGAGCAGGTTTAGTTACAAAACATGAATATTTAATTGTTGCACCTGTGAGGTCTAGACTGTCTGATTTTCTGAATGTTAAATAGAAATAGAATGACTCTCAAAGAATCGTAGTTGAAATTAAAAATAATTAATATTTAAAGCACTTGAGGCCCAGTAATAGTTGTATTCTGCAGTGTTCATCATCAGATAGTAGCACATTCATACATTTAAATTTACCGGCCCCAGAGAAAATTGTTCAAAAATGTGGTCAGAATTCGTTTATATTCATAAAGTGACACTGAGTATCTTACATTAAATTAGCATTGTTCTGCGTGTTACACAGTATTGTGCATTGTATAACGAATGTTACTTACCAAATTCTTCAGTTTTTGGTGGAAGATAATCATCTTCTTGAGTGATCAACAAAAGCTTTAATCCATTTCCTTGGCCTCCTTTGTATACTTTACGAGGACTGTAGGAATCATCGGTATCCTTACTATTGAACTGATAGCATAAGCCCATTGATGTCAGTATCTAGATAACTCAGCAATAAAGAAAAAATCCACTTAAAGCCTAACGCTGAAAAAAACTTAGCAGCTTAGAAAATAGAATTCCATAGTTGATTTTCAAATATTCTTGTTATAAGTAACTTAAAAAACGAAAAATAACTTTATTAGTTTACGAATTTACTCTATGTATAGCGATATAATATATAACTGATTAGAATATCACAAAAATCTATAACATTAATGAACTTAAGAAGTAATTCTTCATATGTAATCCATAACATAATTGCTTTGTAGAAAAAATTAATTGCAATTCTTCACAAGTCGCCCTAATTTTTTATTGTAATACAGAGATGCAATCGGGTCTCGATTCATGAGCCGATAACACTGTGCAAGGTGAAAATTTGACCAGGAGATTTTCTGGAAATCCGGTTTATTTATTAGAGTTAGAAAGTTTATCAAGCAAAAATGATTGTGTGTCCCTGCAATGTTGAGATGGCCGCTGGAATTGCCTTTATGCGAAATCTGAAATAAGCATAATACGAAATTTTCGCATCTAGAAAATGTTTTCATCACCTAATTAGGTCTACACTATTATTATTATGTTTTATTTTGAAAATGAAGTCAGTTTATCGGTGACCTATGACCTGGTCGTCTTATGGCATCTCTGAGGGGTAGGCCTATGCAAAACCTGTTTAATTATAACATTATTAAACTTAAACAGCCTGGTGATTTTTAAAAAATTTTCATGATCCTATAAAAAAATTTTTTTTAAACGCTTATATCTCAAAAACTATTAATGGTGTGCTCAATCTGAATGCGCCACATGATAGAGGAGAGTCTCTTCTCTGACCTATGACTTTGCACATATTAAGAGACAGTCAAAGTTCCTTGTTGCCTCTATTCGCTCAAAACCTTCTAAATACATAAACACTAGGTATGGATAGAATTTAAATCATTTTCAAAAATCCGAAAATTTCTAAAAAAACTTGTTAATCTATTCAGATATCTCTACAATAATGTATATTCCAGAATAGACCTACCCATGCCCCAAGATTTTTAAATTTGGAAATAGGCTTTGAGAAAATTCTTTGTAAATGTGGAAAAACGTTTTGTCCTTTGGAACGGACACTAGGCTGTTTAAGGTTAAGCAGTTCTTGAAACATCTCTAGCTTTTTATATACTCAATTTAATACAATAAGAAAAATTGAATGTACTTTCAATGGAATGGGCGTAAAAGCTATTACTACTAAGTGGGCGTGATTGATATCCACAAACTGATTAGCACAAAATTGGTGCAATAAAACATTTGATAACACCCCTGTTTATGAAATTTTGAAATTCAGCAAAAGTAATTGATTTGCTATTTAAATTAAAACTCATATGACATGGCAAAGTAAGCGACAAAACATAATGGGTTATCAAAGTCGAGAAAGTCCTTGGAGAAAACGATCAAAGATTCTGTATTTGCTATGTGGAATACCTTATTGAACAAGAATGCGTTAAGAATATTACAGAAAGTTTATCACCAGTTCACTATTATGCTAATTAGATTGCGTGGCTTTCCAGGCTAATGCTATTTAACAATTCAACTGTATAATGCCCTTGACAGACACACAGTCTCTTTATTCAATATTGGTAATATATTCCATATGAATATTATACAATCTATATTGGATGGAATACTTGATTTATTGGTATCCGGTTTGATACACTAATTTACATGCAATAACATTGACTATCAAAACTTCGATTATACCGTACGAACTACCAGAAATTTTATTATTTCAGAATGAATGCACAATTTAATTAAATAAATGGACAATGACTGATTTCACTATACTTTTAATATCAAAATTATATTTATATAATTAATATCACGATAGAGTAAATGTCTATCCAAGAGACCTCAGAAATTATAGTATTGAACATTTAAGTATGAAAGATATAATTTGTTATAAATGTAAAAATATTTTAGGGCTTTTTTGAAATCCAATTGGAAACGACTTGGAATTAAAAAATTCAGCCTTTGCATCATATACCTAATAACAGTTTAATAAATTTATCTAATTACTGCGAGAAAATTTCAAAGTGCTTTAATAATGAAATATTTCAGGCTTTTACTTAACCCCAAATACCCAGGCATTTTTTTACAACTTGTGATGGTTTATCCAAAGCGCTTGTTTCCAAGATACTTATGAAATATTTCGACTGAAAGAGGCCATTAAACTTGTACTTTTACTTCCAATAATGAAGAAATGCATTTATGGCCATTTTCCAAAGATTGAATAATACACAATGTGGTACTTGTAATTCTTAAAAATCTTTCTCAACAATGTTCCTGGTAAGTAGTTGATCATAGAAACATGCTATGATACGAAAGTAATGTTATTATTCTACACTACATGTATTATTATTGTTATTATTAGTGAGAAAAAAATTCAAATAAATTTAAACATCTCTATTTTTGAAGATTCAAGGATAATCAGGCATATGAATGTATACGTATAATAGATTTCAAAAATAAACAAGCTTTTGAGATTTCATACGTCATTCTTAACATTCTAAGTTGTAGTGCTGATATGAAGAATATTTGTGCAATATTATAATCCAATCCAAAGTATAATTGGAGGAGAGGTAAGGGGTGTGAGGAAATCTTACCTCTCCAGGTTTTTTGACCCGCCCTATTACAATAACTCCATGATTTACTATTGAGAAATAACTACTAGATTTTGACATAAATTTGGAAAGAGTTTTGATTAATAGCCAATAAAATATTTATCCTATCTTCATACTGGAAGCTCCAAATTTCCAATAAAATCTTTTAGGAATATGTTCGACCTCCCAAAAGTTCAATTCGTCCAATATGGCATTCACACTATAATTTTATGCAAGGCTTTCACCTTGATGCTGGCTTTTCATACAAAATAAATAATTTCCTTATCACCTCAAAAATCTTCTTGCACTCAAATTCATACTAAAGTCACAAAATTCTGTGCATGCCATTATTCCAGAAATGTGACTTTTGACAGTATCTGTATTTGTTAACAATGGAAAATAGGATTGCAAAGTTTTCGTGCATTACAGAAGTGAGAAACACAAAGAACTACGTTTAATATAGTAAGTTAACCAATTGTAGAGCAGCTACAAGAATGAGCAGAAATAAGGTAAACCATATTTTATATTTTTACAGTCTCTTTTGCATTCCATAAAACTGGCTTCAATAGTACCTGAACCATTAAAGAATTTGCAGCTAATCCCATCACCTATCATAATCTCAATAGGTGAGGTATTTCCTTAATATCACAAAACACATTGTTGTTAAATTAATAACATTCACGGTCAAGTAGCAATCAAATATTCAATTAAAAAATGTAATACAGTGCTAAGCAAGAATTTATTACTAGCACTAAAATGTCCAATTATGAATTCAGAAATAGCATTCCAAAACCATTTTTGTAGCAAAAGAACTTTATTTACTAAATTTGAACATTTATGGCTTCTCAGAGAGCGGTTGGAGTCCCGCGGGACACAAGACTCTTTATCCTGCACGCTTAATTAATACAAAATCCTCATCAAGATTGACAACTACCATCACATTTTTGCTTAAAAGTCAGCTACAAACATGTTAATGAGAATCATTGGATTTAAAAA
The DNA here is from genome assembly GCA_900660155.1 of Hofstenia miamia. Classification (NCBI taxonomy): domain Eukaryota; kingdom Metazoa; phylum Xenacoelomorpha; order Acoela; family Hofsteniidae; genus Hofstenia; species Hofstenia miamia. Next base: position 1,415,395 of record CABFPE010000056.1, on the reverse strand, counting down.
TTCTCCATTAACTTATTAATTTATTGAAAATATATACATGAAGTGAGCTTTGAAGAATAACCAAATAAAGCGTACAAAGTTTCTCTAAAATGTCATGGGTAACCTGAGACTCAAAAGGCCATACATGTATATATAGTAGAAAAAATTCAAATTTAATTAATTGCTGCCCGATCGAATTCGAATATTTTTCTAGTACTGTAGAATTAAAATTAATGATGTGACATGTGTAAAATTTAAAGGTCAGGCTAATCTATGCTTGATATTATTAATAAAACGAAACATTAGTTATTTCTGTGAAATATAGTTTCAAAAATAAATTCTATTGATCATTTCTAAGACATTGCACTGTATTACATCTGGGTCATATCCATGATTGTCATTGGGGTGGTCTTTCTAAAATATAGTGCTTAACAAATTCCTACAATTAGCATCAAACAAATTTATATGTTACACTTTAAATAATAACATGGATTGGGATTTTCAACGGTTGTTTTCTGTGTAAATTACATACCTTTTTACAAATTCACCAAAATACACTCTTGATGAAAACATAAAAAATGATAAGAATCATTATGGGCATAATATTAGTCGCTTAGAAACACAATGGTTTATTTAAAAATAGAAGTCCCAAGCCTAAGATTAAATTGTGCTTAAAAGTAAAAATATCCCAATTATAGCAGGGCAGGGCAGGGCAGGGCAGGGCAGGGCAGGATAGTTAGTGCTTAGACCGAGGCATTGAAAATTTAAAAAATTTACGATTAGGCAACGGTGCACGCAAGTCAACCCAAATGCAGTGAATGCTGTAAAATTTATGAACATTAGGCCTAAGAAATTCAGTTTGAAATTTTCAGGTTTGCCGAAGGAATGCTAAATTTTAGCTTGTGGGGATTCTCGCAGGAATTTGTGAGGGAGGATTTTTGTAATCAGGATAAATAACGGATGTAAAGGTATAGGTTAAAGGCTGTCAAGACTTGTTTTACTAGTAAGGGCTGCTTTGCTTAATCGAATAACTTTTGAGAAAGAAAGGTAGGTCAAATTTTTATTCTCATGATGGGGTTTGGATTTGGAGAAAGTTCTTGTAGTGTGGTGTAGGTTGTGGATCGCAAAATTTTACATTTGGATCATATATTTTTATAAAATTCAAGTTAGCACTTTCAATTTAAATGTGTACAGTTTATCAGAAACTTGTAACATACCCAATGTAGGTCTAGCAAACCGCAAAATTTTTGCACATTGCTTGACAAATATTTTTGAAATGGGCCGAATTGGTATTAAGACGATCGGGCTTAGTTCTAACCGATCCTAAAGTATTCTGGGTCTAACCTGTCCACCCATGTTCATCTCTGTCTGTGGCTCGACATAAATAGAGTCAACCACCTCAAATCCCTCACAAATATATTTGAAAGACATCATTTATACATTATAATGTACTTATTTTTTTGAAAAAATGATAAAAGATTGTCGTAATAAGCGGAGTTTATTTCTTCAAATTTTGTTATTATCAATTGGTAGAGCTGTTAAATTTGGGGCATGAGAGATAGCTTTTGAATAGAAATTTAAATTACTTTAAGATCGAAGCTTTGACGGGTTTATCAGTTCTAAGATTATCGACTAACTATTTTAGTGATGTGTAATGGGCTGTGACGTTTGCTTTTAAGTGACGCATCGATCGGATTCGCATTACTAGGCATTAAATGAATCAAACTGTACAATTGTCTGCAGTTTTTGTCTCTTCAGAAAATATCGTTGTACAATTATCTACGTCAGCATCTCAATCAGTTAATAACCTTAGTGATGAATTACATCCAGGTTTTCAAAATGAACCCTTTTCCAAGCAGATATTACCAATAATACGTGTGAAGAATTACTTTGTTTTAGTCATGTCTGAATAAATTATAAATGCAAAATTTACACCAGCAGTCTTAGTTGGAAAACGAAATTAGGCAAAATTTCAATTTGAAGCAATTATATTACATAAATAATTAAAATAGAACATGCTCTCATGCAATAGTGTCGATCATGAGCGAGGGGCAGTGGGGTTAAAAATGTTTCCTTGGTGCAGAATGACGTCATCATCCGATTTTAATTCGAGCTATGGGAGGATTGTTTGGGGTTATTTTCTCTGCTAAGCAACTGTTTTCCTGTGTTGAAGAAACCATAAGTTAGTTCTTGCTGTATTTATATTTAATGTGTAGATGTCAAAGTGTTTACCATGGTTTGTAATATTACTATTTAAAATGCTTGTTAAAAATACAAGTAGGTATCATCGGCATGTCGGTGTTTTCACGAAATTATAAATGAATATAAAATCATTTTGCATCTTTTCAAATAACATTGACATGCACTAAATGTGAAGTATTCTTAAGCATGGCAAGCGAAATGAAAATTTATAAAAACTTTTTAACCGATAAATATTTTTCAAATAAATCGCATTTTAAAAAATTCATATTTCCTAAGGCAATTTAAAAACGAACATATCGAATGCAAACTGAAAATATGTCTATTATAGCATTTAAAATATTGCTTAATCATTCTTTTAATAGTATTAAAAGAGCTTATATAAATATTTATATTCGTTTGAAGTACGTATTATTGAAATTAAATATCTGATCAATTCTTAAATGAAATTCACATCGTAGTAAAGTTAGAAGTTTGAAAGATTGTAACACAGATTTGGCATTCTCGCACTTTTCCTTCTACACAGGTTATAAATTTAGCAAATTGATGTTGAATAAAGATAATTTTATAAGAAATATAGGTTGTTTATTGCTTTGATCTCTTGTAATGGAGTTCCCATTTCAATATATTGCAATTAGAATTGCATACAGCCTGCTGCCTGGTGTCATTAGAAACATGAATGCTCACCGAAATTCCTTTCATGTTTCATTTAGTTAGCGAATATTTCATACTATAGCATAAAAGCTAAACACATCACTTTTTGGAATTAACCTTAAGCAGTCTAGCGTCTTTTTAAAAGAACAAACCGTTTTTCCACGTTTACAAAAAATATTCTCCAAGCCTATTTTCGAATTTGAAAACCTTGGGGCATGGGTAGGTCCATTGGGGAACATACATTAATGTAATGTTCAATATTTCTATTAAAGCGTATTGCTGGGTCGTTGAAAAAATTCAAAATTTTCCAAAAAGATTTAAATATTCTCAATACCTAATGTTCATGTATTTATAAAATTTTGAGCCCATGGAAGCAAACAAAAATTATGAGTTTTTCTTGATGTGTGCAAAGATATCTCAAACCCATTGCAAAGTCAAAGGTCGCAGAGCCGAAGGCGGATTAAGAGCGCATGAGAAATAAGAGACTCTCTCTTCAGTCCTACTGTTCATATAACTATCATGATTCAAGCACATGCAATCAACATAGAACTTTAACGGTTTCTTGGTATGCGCAAAGTCAAAATTCACGGGCCGAAGATTTTGAGATTTAAGTATTTTACATGTTCTTCAATAACCATAAAAAAATGTTAACAAATTTCTGGGGTGATTAAGGTTAAGTATATTTCAGATTTTTATAATAAAAATTTCGAGCTCGCTCACTCAAGCGAATCGTGGGAAAAGTTTTTTAAAAGCTCAAACTACGATTATTCCTTAAGAAGTAGTTCAAAAAACATTCTCAATTGCAAGGAAAAAAATTAGCAAGCAATGTGAATTTTGAGAGAGGCATATGAATTATTAACCAAATATATTATATATATATATATATATATACATACTTATATATATATATATATATATATATATATATATAGTTTCTCTTCAAAATCATCCATGCATATAATTCTAGTGTTAAAAGTGTATCCAAGAAATTTACCCTCTATTAAGAAACTTATTAAAAAACTGACAATATTTTTCTTTAAGAAGTCTAATCAGTCTGAAAAATGATTTGTCATGCTCCAGCTTATTAATCATGTAAAGAAATGAAGGATACTACTGAAAGATTGCATATATCATATTATCTACTTTTGATATTATTATTCTATATTTTAAATTAGAACTGTCATAGATACTGGAAAAGAGAAAATCAACCGAATAACACACAAATTTGTCAAACCGCAGTTGGAACAAACTTATATCAACAAATAGTTGTTTGGTATGATAAATACCTATCAGTGGTATGAGCTTGTTCAAATTATTATATATGTATCATGGAGATTTTGGCTTATTGTGGCAAGTACAAAAATGATGATAAAGTAATTTCAGATGAAAACTGGAACTACATCAAGCCTTGGACACATATAACTTTATTCTAAATAACTTTCTAAGACCATTCTTGAGGCTTACATTGGGATTTTTCATTCATAATCAGTGTGATTTCTTAATAATGAAACACTATAAATATTATTTTATTCAAATACACTAGTTTTGAGATGAAAGAAACAATTTTAAATTAAAAAACACTAAAAATGTCAAACCAATATATTTGATTGCATTTGTACAGTTGCTAAGAAACTAAATGCCATATACAAAATTAAAAGTCTTTGAAAGACTTAAACTGGCATTGAAAATTGATTTCAATCAACTAAATTTATATCAAAAAAGCGTCACCTCTTTTAGCTAACTTTCCTATTTGAACAGAAGTTTTGAAATTTCAATAAGTTTCGTAGACTACTAAAAATTACAGTTACTTGCGGAATTGTTGAGGGGCGATTTAATTCACACTGGTCTGCTTGAATGTCCAACTATTTTTATTGAAGCTATTCTTTTTGAGAGTATAAAACAGGTGTAAATATGCATGCAGCTTTCATTAAAATTTATTTGAATATTTCTAATTTTATTGTTGCTTTGAAATGTTAGTTTTAAAAATTTCAAATTCTTTTCGAATTTTGAAGCCCGAATTTAGACAGGATGTTATCTCATTCGTAGTAACACCTAAAATAAAAATATATTTTACAAATAAATTCTGGAAAAAGATGCAAATCAACCTGTTAAGGTACCTATATAATTTCAAATATGATTAAAACTGGTAAAATATATATTACAATAGATATGTATATTAACGCATGCAATTCATATATAGATTTTCGTAATTTTAGCATTTTTCTTACTTAATAATGACGAAATATTACACTTGCATTATCATATTGTCTTCAGAAAAAATTTAACCTGAATCAAGTTGCCATAGTAAATATATTATAAAGTATATTTGTTAAGAAGATGCTCGGAATTTTCAGTTCTTTGGTAAATTTAAGTAATTCATTACCTCAGTTGAAATACATTTAACAATTTATACATGGAATAAATTTTTATTATATAACCTCATTGACCGATTACTTTGCACAATAAATTTGCAAAATATTTTAGTAATTTAATTGACAATCTTCCCTATACTTTGTAGTATAGTTGCGATATTCACTCCAGTCATTCTAATGAAAATTGTATATTGATTTAAAAACCATCTGTCAAATTTAACATGTCATTTACTGAGACAGTACACGATAAATTAATTCCTACTTTTAACGCCCTCGAAATTGAAGATAAGTACTTTGATATTTCGTGCAGTGAATTGCTAATATGTCCTCTGTGAATCCCTAATGTTGTAAATCCATTCAATATTCATTAGGGAATTAAATCACTTTTACAATAAATATTAGCAAATATTAAAATTCAACATTTAGCGTATTTTCCCAATTACAAAATGGATATTTGTACATGACATTAGATTTTTATTAATTATTACATGCTGTTTTCATCTTTAAGAAATCGAATATAGTGAAATTTTTAAGTTTATCTATTCTTAAATATGTGAAAGTTCATTGAAGATTTGATCAGTTCTAAATGGCCTACAAAATTGGAAGTATTTTCAGATAAATTTGAATTTTTTTACAGCAAATGAGATAATTGCATCATTCTACTTTTTTTCAAGAAAATTTCTTTACCTAGCATGTAACATTCATTATCAGCATTTGTTAAATACAAATGATAGATCCTAACTAAATGTGCAAAAAATAAAGATTGTGTTTTAACATCTCTTAATTTAGTAAGTGTAACAAAACAACCATCATAATAATTCTCTATGAATCGAAAATCATCAACATTAGTTAAATTTTTGATGAATTCTATTTGCACACATTTATTAATGAAATCCTATCACATTTCTTACAAAAATTTTGATTTGGATTTTAACCGAATTTCGAAGATTAAGTATTTAAAATTTGCAAAAAGAAATCAACATAAGAAAAACTTTTGAAAACACTAAAATTATCATGAGCATTTGTGTAATTCAATCTGTACATAATAACAAGGCTAACATAATTGAGATAAGCCATTTGTGAACATATATTTCTTCTACTTATTTACCAATTAAATGTGATCCGCTGATTCGGGATACTCGTCAATAAATACCTGACCCGGATAACAGGTTGCAACTCCATCAAATAATTTATTAATATCTAAATAATTTTTGAAATGATATTTTATCTCTTAAAAAACAAAATTTTAATTTACGAATTCCAAATTATCAGTATTATGTTATTGTTGTAAAATTGATGATGGTAGTTCTTTGAGTTATCTAACTGTATAAGTAGATTTATACAATCTCATTACAAGCAATTTAATATAGGAAAATTGAAACGACCTAAGTTTCTAAAAGTCTAAATTTAATAAATTTGAATGTTGATATTTTCTCTTAATAATATTTTGTCCAAAAAGCCTAACCTTTATTATTGAATATATCCAATTTTGAATTTTGTCTTGAACAGTGTAATTGCTTAAAAATTTTCTGCAGGGGTGTACACAGTATTTTTGAAGAGGAGACATCTTAGTTGTGATCAATTTTTAAAACATTGAAACAGAAATTAAAAATGCATTTCACCATTTTAGTGATTAATATTTTTTTATGACATTTTAGAAGTTTTTCTGGTTTAATCACTAATCCCTCTTGCGTATGCCACAATTGTTATTGAAAATATTTTTATCACACATTCTTTGATGCAAAGCTCAAGGAAAAACTAGAAGATCTTTCAAAAATTGTGAATTAATATTCTAAGGGAAACATACTTTTCTTAATATATGCATTTGTGACAAAATTTCAGATCATTAATATTCAAATGTTAAAACTTTGCTAAACATTTAACGCTAATAAATTGACTTTTATGTAGTTTGTTTTGACATCGTCCATTTATTCATTTGAAACATTCAAAATTCAATATTTCAGCTATGGACAGATGCAATACTTAAGAAGCATACGCTACAACTGGTAAAATTTTGGTTTAATAAAACTTCAAATTTTTATACATGCGCCAACAAATGAACATTTCATTGTGAAAATGTCAATGCACTTTTGTGCATGTGTTTTGCTCATTTTAAATTAGTACCATTGTATACTCCTAAATCCTTCACAATATTTTATGGCAAAAATAAATTTTCTGAGTAAACAGAGGCGTTGACTTTTGTTAAGTACTGAAATTAGAAAGCATTATGTTGGAGGCAAAATCGTAATGCAAAATCTAAGGAACTAAAGCATAAATATCATTTTGTAAATTTTAATGAGAATTATTCAATTGAATGTAGTCTACATAAACGAAGCGATAGAAAGTGTAGTCAATGATGAAAATTAAATTATACATATTAAAAATAGTAAAATTCAAATAATTCACTGATATTTGCTTTATCTAACTCTTTGACTAGGAGAAGATAAATACAATACAAAACTCAAAATAATCACAATCTAGTCCAAAGGATTTGATTTTCTGAATCAGTAAAACACAACTAATTATCAAATCATTAATGAAGTTAAAATGTATTCTTACTACTGATTGTGTAATATTTTTATTCTGATACAGTCTTTTAAAAAATATGAGCAACTGGATTCTTGTGAACAAACCATTAATAAGTCCATGTTGGTGAGGAAGGAAGATAGGGCAAAAGAAATCAAATATTGCTAGCTGCTTGCAGGACTGATCTACAACTTAGCTTAAATTAAAAAAGTTTCTGAATAATAATTTTTTAAACATTATATTTCCGTAAAAAATTATCACATTTGTTAAAGCATAGTGAAAGGAGGTGACCCAATCAATTTGCTCATTTTGAAATGTTTGTATCTCATTAAGTTAGTAACTAAAAATGGTTTAATTGATGCAATAGTTGCTCCTTATAGTAATCACAAATATTTTCGATACAATATAAGCCTCGTGTTGCTAAATGAATGGAACTATTTTGCAAATGAAATTCAAAATATTTAAGAATAAACATTTTGTATTTTATAAAAGACTAAAAGATATTTAAGAAAGAGAGGATTTGATGAAAATTCTGCTTGAATAATTGATGCGGTCATTAGAAGGAACAGCATTGTGAATGAAGATCTGATTTCATTAAAAAGTTTATTTATCATAAACTTTGCTATCATATTTCAGAGAATTCTTAATGTCTTGTGTTATTTGAGTAAAGACTTTGCAAAGAAGTTTATATAAAATTAATTACTTCGAATGTAGAGAAATTTGAGTAAAATAAGAGTATATACAAAGAATTCTGTAGCGGGTATTAATAATTAAATCAATAATTATTTTTTAAAAATTGGTCTATGCATTACAAAGCAGGCTTCCAATATAAAGACTCAATGCCTTTATATATATATATATATATATATATATATATATATACAGAAGGGAGCAAATTAATTGCAACAAGCGATTTATTCTGCTTAGCCGTGTATACCGTACATGCATAATGTATGTAGCCGTACATGCTGACGCTGCATACACATCTAACCAATAAAATGTTGACATATGAAAAAATTTATGTTAACATATATATATACATGTATATATATATATATATTTCGCCATATAGTAATTTTTTGTTAATATAATTATGCTGTCATAATTATTGTGTCATGGATACGTATTCTGCCGTCTGCGCTCATATTATTGCGCTCAGCCAACACACCAGCATAACAGTCCGGGATATTGCTGCGAGACTTCACACCAGATATTCAACAGTATCACGCATCATTCAGCTTCGCCGTGCAACTGGGAAAGTGGAACCTTCTAGGAAAAAAATGTGACCGAAAGAGAATCACTACCTCCCGTGATGACAAAATGCTGCTGCGTGAGAGTATGAAAAATCCTCGGTTAAATGCTGTCACCCTACGACAGACTAAACGTCCCTGGGTTAACCGAGGGCGGGAGAAGGGCCATCAAGCCAGTCAAAAAACCGCTACTCACCGCTGCCATGAGGAAGAAACGCTTGGCATGGGCAAAGCAGCACCAAAATTGGACGGTGGACGATTGGCGCAATGTAATTTTCACAGATGAGTCAACTTTTTGAGTCTAGCTGTCTGCCTTCGCTTCGTCCGCCGTGGCAGCGAGACACTATCACCAAAACACATGGTGTAAGTAGTCAAACAATCCCCGAAGGTGATGGTGTGGGGCCAAATATCATACCATGGCTTCCTAAGATTGCACATTGTGGAGGGCGTGATAAATGGATTAAGTATGCAGATGTGCTGAAATCTCGACTGATACCTCAGGCCCGTGAATGGTATCCAAACGGTGACTGGGTGCGTCAACATGATTCGGCGCCCTGCCACACGGCAAAACACGTCAAGGCCTTCCTGGACGCGGAAGATGTCCAAGTGCTTCCATGGCCGCCAACTCACCAGATTGCAACGTGATAGAGGCAATGTGGGCTATGGTGAAGCAAAAACTTCGTCTGTGCGACTTATCTTCAAAAGCAGGCCTAATAAATGCTTTACTGTATATCTGTATACGAGATGGTGAGTCAAAAACTACTGTCTTTGAGTCGTGCAAAAAGTTGATTGGTGGAATGCCAGCAAGAATCAATGCACTCGTGAAGGCCAAGGGCGGTCATACACGTTACTAGTTTAACTCGCATTTTATTTCGAACGTTTCATATTGATCTGTGGTTGATGTTATGTGTATTTTCGTTGAAATATTATAAAATCTCTTGTTGCAATTAATTTGCTCCCTACTGTATATAAATGTTATATATATATATATATATATATATATATATGT
>CABFPE010000056.1:1374100-1405234 GCA_900660155.1 Hofstenia miamia | reverse complement strand
ATATATATATATATATATATATATATATGTATATATAAGGGCCCCGCGAGTACTCGAAATTCAAGTCGAAATTTTGAGTACTCGAAACTAACTCGAAATTTGCTTGAATGGCCTTTTTTTCAATTTTTCTATGTAATGTTGAACAATCCACCGATTTTTCTCTATTTCAAATTTGCAAGGTATCAGGCTAATAATATATAATCAATACATAATTCACACACATGATTATACATGGTATACTTCGAATGTTATGAGTAGAAATGAAGCTGAATTGTATGTATGCTATAACTAGGGTTAATTTTATGTAAATATTTAGAAATTTAATTGTTTTAATGCATATGCATGCATATTTTAAAAATATTATGGTCAAAACAATATAAAAATTTTACAACATTTGGATTAGCTAAAAAAATTTGAAATTTTTTTTGTGGTCAAATTTTTAGGTCAAATTTTTTGGAAGAGAAACAATTTATGAATCATTTTCATAAAAAGCTTTTGAGTCCACACAATACAAAAATTACTAATATTTTTTTAATAGAAAAGGATTTGATGAAATTTATGAGTTTTGCATTAAAATTGTATCCAAAAGTTTAAGTAAGAAAAAGCTTCAGCCTATAAGCTTTGATCCTCATTTCGAATTTGTTTAGCTTTAAAAAATATAAACTTGAGAAAATATCAATGCAAATTTTAACCTATTTAAATAGAAATAAGTTAGAGCAAGCACTTATATACTATTTTAATATTTTGCCAATGTTTATAAAAATGACATTACTAAGGGTGTCATTGTTGAAAGAGCAAGAATTGCTATCCTATCAATGAGGCAATAATGCAAAAGTTAGTGAACACCACAAATTACTATGAAATGAATTGGACTTGTAAAATGCTTTGAGTCTGAATCAACGTCAATTTTGGATGCTTCACCGAAAATGAAAGACCATATGTTACAAGAATTATTGAATAATCGGTGCAATCGGTTCATTAAATCTTATAGAATATGAATTGCTAAAAATAGAAAGTGCTCTTCTGCTTTCATGTAAAGGTTATTTTCAATGTTAAAAGCATGTTAAGGCAAAAATTCCAAGGATAATGTGCAGTCCTATATTGGTGCTTCTTACTACCTAGTTGATTAGGCTTAGCATAGAATACACGAATTTTACAAAGGCTAAAAAGTCAATTTTTTAGATAAAAAATTACGTTTTTAAATAAAAAAGTAAAATATTTTGGGTCAAAATTTCAAATGTTTTAAGTAAAAAAATCGTGTATAACGTAAAACTATTACAAAGCTTTAATGAGGTTACAGTTGAGGATGACGATGAATATTAATTGCTTACTCAATGTTGAAAATATGCAGTGAAGATGCGCAATTGTACCAGATATCAGCAGTTTTTGAGTTATCAGCGTACTGAACATGATGACAAATGCAAAATTTGCAAGCAAATATTTAAGGTGGTCAAATCGCGGCCAAAAACAACGTTTTTGACTCACCTGGAGATAGAACACACAAAGGAATTTATGGAGCAAGAAAAAACTCGATATACTTTACTGCAAATGTTATGATATTTTCAAAAAAGGCTCAATTTCTGAATCCCAATTTTGAAAATGTGGGAGGGCCATTACCACTTTCGCCCCCTCTGGTTATGCCTTAAGGTTTGAGAAGAAAAAACTGGTTTAAAATACAACAAAATCCAAATGAATATTGCAAAATTATAGTGCTACAGTAGCCTTACTTGTATTTGGCTCAATAAATTACATGCCAATGTTTTGATAACAGTTACAATTTTGAGCAGAAATATTTTAGATTAATATAAATATTTTTTACATCATCATTCCTAAATTTAGTCCTACAAAATTTTAACAAAGAATTTATCGGAACTATTTATGGTTGATATAATTATAGAGACTTTTAAGAAGCCAAAAAATCGCTTGGTGATGTTTTTAAAGTAGCGGGTAGAAAAATTCTGGAATTTTACTAATTGGTTCCATTTTTTGATAGGTGCATAATGTAAAATCTACAATGATTGCCTGAAAGTTATTTCGGACACTTGATTAGTATGCGGAAATTTCTGCAGACTATTGGTAAATTTTAAAAGAATTGCCAAAATCTTCATTCATGTTTGATTAATATTTTAGACGTCTTAAGACACTTTGCAAGGTTCACAAATGTTACTTCAAGATACACGACAATCTTGCAAAGTATTTGCAAAGTACTTTATAAATTGTAATTAAATATTTATATCCTTAAGTTTGAGTTTGTTCGAATATATTGGTGGAGCCAATAGCTTTCTGACGAGCAGCTTAAATACTTCATATTTGTGAGAAAGCATATATTCTTGAATTACCAAGAAAATTCAATTTTGTATTCATTGATTATTTAATATTTTCGCAGAGAGGGATTTCTAATTACAAAGTGTGTGGAATAATGCTCACTTTTGACTAAAATGTATCACCTTTTGAATGCCTAATTTGGGTAAAAAAAATTGCCTTCATCAATTTAATTATCTGTAATTATTTCATGAAAAATGTTAAAGACATTAGAATTTCCAGGGGTGGATATGATCTTTATTTGAACAGCCATTCTTGACCTTTACAACTTCGCAGCAATAAAACTGGTAAAAATATAGAACTTTCCATGTGCTTGTACTGATAATAATGATAATACCCGTTGGAACAATGTAATGATATTATAATTTATAACTCATGAATTTCTGTGTATGGCAACACTTTACTCAGTAAAGATTTAATAATATAGATGTTATTTATGGTAAAAATAAATGGACATTGAAATATTATAGTTGAAATATAAATGCGAAATTATCAATTCAAATTTCTAACTAAAAAACAATGCAGTTTAAATGAAATTAATAGCAGAAAACTCTAGTTTGTATTTGAACTAAGTTATCAATAAATTTGGATTGAAGCTATTTATCGTTATTCAATTTTATTGATCGAGGTGTTTACTGAGGAATATCCAATTTTTTGAAATACTTTACGAAATTGGTGAGAGAGAGGGCGACGAGTCAGCAATGCGGAATATACAAAATAGCTTCGAATTTATAATTTTATTTGGTCAGACGAACCCAATTATGTTTTTCTAAATCTAAAACCTTTCCATGCAATTTTGGCTTGTATCTAATGTTACTAAGTTTTATCATGGTCATTGTATTTACCGTTAAAAAATTATTGAGAAACTAATTCCAAAAAATTCTAAATCATTAAATCAATGTCATTTTTATTGTGTCTTAGATTAACTTCAATTAACTACCAATGAAGAAGCGCCATCTATGTTTTACTACTACAAAGGGACATCAGAAGATTACCCTTCATAATAAACATATAACAAATATCCCCTAAAATGAGAAAGTACAACTTTTAGCTTTTGCACATAACGATTAAACGTTATTTTGAGAATAATTAGCAGACGAACGATTTTCACTATCGCAACACCTTGACAGACAACATTTGTGAATTTTCATATTTATGAAAAGTAAATAAATACATTATTACATTAATATTCAAGTTATTGCTAGACGCCATTGACAACAAAAATGTACAAGCACATAGCTACAATTGAGTCCGAAAAGGCCCTGCAAATGTTGGATTATTCCATAAATGAGTACCATTAAAATATGCCCAACCTGGTGGATTACAAAAACATAAATTTAATCAGAGAAAGCATAACGCATTGAATTACAGTTTTCAGTACAAACTTAGAACGATTAATTCGGAAGAATTGTATTAAATGTTTGTCTGTCCTTAATTTTCATTAACGTAATTAATATGAGGTTTGGTCGTCAATTTGTGAGAATATTTTCTCTTTAATAGAACTAATAGATATATGCTTTCGTTCTAAGCTTTTACATAATAAATGGACGATTTTTTAAAATCTCTAATTATACCGGCATCGCTTTATAATCTTTCATTACTCAATTTTTCACTATTTGAAATGTATTATTCCTAGAAATCCGATTAATTACTAATATATGATTTTTTACTCCGCTATAAATTTTTTTAACAAGTTGCAAAACTATAAATAGTGAAACCAACGTAAACTTTTAAAGTTCCTACAAGTTCTTGCAAATTCCAGGCTAATGCTTGAAAGCAAATTTTATCTGTAGCTAAAATTAGGAAAAACGCTAATTTGCAAAAAGTATATCAGTGGAACAAACATATTGATTCATTTCGTTTTTTAGAACAATGAATGATTTTCACTACAATTTCAACTTGCATGATAGACAAAAAAGTGAAAAATTGTAATCAAAATTTCGAGCAAAGTGTCTAAATTATCATGAAACTGTTTCAAATTTATTTGTTATGGATCATTAATATAGTATGTATCATATAAAATATCTTTTCAAGCATTAGCATGGAATTGGCAAGAACTTGCTAGACCTTTAAAGCTTAAGTTGGATTCATTTACATGGCATCAGATCAGCGCAACTACATTACAAAATGTATGTTGCAGCGAACCATATTGCCTAATGGTATCAAAACCACAAACGAGTAATAAATTTTACCCACATTTAGGAATCTCATGCAGTTTAAGTTACATTTTTTGTAACTTTTTACTAAATTAAGTAAACAAAGGGCATTCAATACGAAAGCTACAAAAATAACAATCAAACTGATATTGTTGGGCTGCGATAGAAATTGGCTTTGGCGCTTTTCTGAAAGTAGAAAACTCTAATCATCATTTTCTCACATACTGCCTCGCAGACTAACATACTGTGGAAAATACAGAGAAGGGCTTTACCGGCTTACCCTTAATAAAAGTCAAATTATCTAACGCACTATAATTTGTTTTTGTGTTTTCCTTTGATCAATAAATATTATCCATTTTAATAATAATAATAATAATAATATTTAGTTCGATTTTGCTACACTGAAATTTAGTTGAACCATTGATTAATTTCTTTGCAAACATTTAGATTCGTAGTTCTCAACCATGGTCCAAATGAACCCTAGGGTCTATGTAACATCATTGGGATCCACACACCAAAAAAATATCGACTAGCTAAGCAATATCTCACTGATTTAGTTACTCAGTTACCTTAAAAATGGTACATATCTTCAAAAAAAGTTGCAAAGAACTGATTTAGATCATAGCATCTTTATGGATATGGCATAAGAAATATCTGTGGGGTTAACATAATTAACCATTGCAATACATATTGATCAAATAAAAGTAGTTTTTGAATTTTTATAAATCACATATTATGTATTAACCAAATTTACTAACGTAAATGAATTGCTAATATTGATTTAAAAGAACAAAGCAACTGATTGGATATTTTATGCTTAAATCTATTAGGCATTAAAGAGATCGAAAAATGAACAATAATTCTTTCTTTATTAAATCGTAATTAGTTAACAGTCTCGGTTTTATTTAATAAATTTAAAACTAAAGGCAATAATCAACAGCAGACAATACAACAGTCATGGTGTCTTTTGTATAAGTAATTCTTAAAAAAAACTGCAAATGTTAAATAAAATTTAACATTCATGAAGTATTATTATTATTGTCTTAATGAATTTGTAATAATCATAAGACAGTGCATTGCGAGATATTGATGATTATTTTTAAGGTTTGAAAATATTTATGAGAAATTATAAACATATTTTTATATAGACCTTCAATGAAATTCAAGTTATATACCCGCTATTGCTAGTAGTTTCCAGGTTTCTCTCTCTCGATCTCTCTCAGTTCATTTTTGTTCCTGACAAACATTTCAACACTGCAATAGTCCATGCATCCATTGCTTTTATGCTAGGGGTGTACTCAAATGATGCTCAGGAGGGGGGAGCTAAGCCTATCTTGTTAAGTTTGACTGGGGACACCCTTGTTAAAGTTATATTACAGTTTGTGTTGTTGGATTTTACCCCTTGACAATTTTTTCAATTGATTATCATGTTTGTCAATTAACTATCAACGATATGTTGAAGGAGACAAGAACAATTAATAATAAATTAAATTTGACATATTTGATAAGTTCTATGAAAGGGTATTGTCAGAGCAAACAAAATTTTGTTGAATATTTCACAAAACCATACTTAATACTATGCTTCCATAGTTTTAAGTTTGGGTTTCGGGTTACCCTTGACCCCATCCATCGTAAGGGTAAATATGTTCGTCAAGTTTCAAGATCATATATTTCAACTACGGACTGTCATATGAAGTGAAATCATTCAGGATTACACTTACAATGTATCTACTATTGATATTGAACATGCATTTGGATTTCTATAGTAAGTCAACTACATGTAGGCGTATAAATACTATGCACTGGCCTTGTTGTAATTTCATATTCACGAAATATCGTACTTACAATTTTCTAAATAATACATAAATACTTATAATGAGGACAATGCTAAATTGAATCTATTTCTTGAAAAGAAAAAATCCAATTCCTAGTAATCATTAAAGAAATAATTTGTCAGAAAAACTAAGTTTGGCCAAAATATAACATAAAAATGCATTACTCAAGTTTAGAGCCCCCCTGTTAACTATTTAGGAGTACAGCTCTGCTTTATGCTGTTCAGCGCATTCAATGCTGACTTCTGTTATGACTGCCTTACAATCCTCTTGTATTCTTTTCTTCGTACCTCATTTCCTCATCACCTGCTCTGTCTCCTAGGTATTGTACATCTTCTTGAACTCCTCAAACTTATTTCCACTGCTCGTCATCAAACCACCTCCATCTGTACACTTCCCTCTTATCATTGTCACAGTTGCACACTTCAACGCAGATACTCTACTTTCCTTCTTCTCTAGTGTCCCCAATTGCTTCTGCAATATCTTCCCCTAACTTGCATATATCTTCAGGTCATTCATGTATTATTATTATTATTGTTATTATTGTCCTTATTAATTGAATAAATTACAACATAAATGTCATAAATCCAAATATGATTCTAAAATAATATTTCAGATTTGAAATAATTAATGGTTTTTGAAAATTGCATTTTGTATGAAAATAAAATGATTGGCAAGATATTTTTTTACAATCAGTGATTCAAAATGCCAAGCAATTTTTCACATGTAATTGTAACATGAAATGAAGAAAACTGTAAGACATTAACCAGTTCTGCTAAGATAATAACTCCGATATATAAATTATGAACACAAATTCAGCAGAAGTAAGAATGCACTCATTGTAACAAAAACAGAAATTTATTTATGCAATTAAGTAGGAATAAACAATGCAAATTTTAAGTAAATCAAAACATCTTTTACGAATTTCCCAATAAACTAGCATACAGAATTTTAATGGTATTCACAAAATAGGATTTATCAATTATATTCAATTTCCTAAATTATTATTGAATTAGATAATGGACACTAATAAATGTATTTACTAGCTTAGGGAAGTCTTTTAAGACTAAATAAATGCTAATAAACAGTCATTACCATAAGGAATTAAATAATGGCTAAAAACATCAATATTATCCTTATAAAATCTTTTTTTCATACAATATGTAGATGTCTTTAAGACATGATTGAACCTTTTAATAAACAACATAAAAATGCATTACAACTAAATGTATATATAATGCAAAGGCAAACATAATTTTAATAATTTTTTGTATTATAATCGTTTTTATACATAATTCTAAATCCATTATCTTTATCAAATAAAGCAAGTTTCAAATTACATTATTTTGAAAGCTGTTATTGTTTCAACCATTTTTCCATATTATTCACTAATTATAGTATGACATGTATTTGAAAATAAAATTCAGGGGTATTTGTAAAACCTATTTCGATTGAATTAGAATAAGGTTTATTGAAACTTCTAGATTCTCTTAAAAAAATTCATTTTTTTGACATTTCCATATATGAGAGCCCATGAAATCGCCAAATTTTGATGTATTATTTTTAAAATTATGTTAGAATTTGAACTATTAATGTTTTTATCTTTCATTTTACGGTTAGACATATTCGGATATGGTTCATTTGCATTATAAATCCGTCTTTGAGAGATAAAGTTTAAGTTGAAAAATACTGCTTGAATCGCTTTGAAACATAAAAGAAACACAAATTCTAATACAAAATCAGAAGAAACATATTTTGTCATTAATTATCTTTAGATCTTTAAGTACTTGTCATGCCTTGGAATTTAAATGGAGATGTTATCAGTGATGATGGGTATGGTGAAGTTCATAAAAACTCTGATGTAAAAAAACATATTTATTTTAAATTTTTTCTACACAGAAATTTCAGAATCTATACAATATAGAAGATGAAAAAATTATTATCACCATTACAATTGCATTCTTAATATTCAATATACACCATTTATTACATCCTATTTCAAGAAACTTTCAGCAAATTTTTTAGGAATATGTTTATAGGTAGTACATTTATTTCTATTAATCCTTTGTTAAATGTCAAATACAAAATATTGATTTCCAAAAATACTTATTTTTCAGTGTTTTCAATTAAAACTTTACGATAAAAATTACCTCTTAAATTTATATACACACGTTTAAACAATTTTCAAAAATTTCTGAGCCTGTTGACCAAAATTTTAATGGAAATATTTTATGACATTTTATTGAAAGCATGCATATTATCAACGTACATAGGGAATTTGCATAAGAATGGGTTCAACATTCATGTATGTCATTATTTCAGATGTTGCTTACATATTGCTTTTTCAAAATTCAAAACAAGTCAAATCAGAAATTTCAGAATCACAAAAGTCACCTGCAAGATAATATTTGTTATTGTAATGTGAATAAAGGGTATGTCAATGTTATTGAATACAAGAAAGATACATATTGGGTAACTTTTGATATCGAAAACAAAAAATTTCGAATTACATCTGACCAATGTGCACAAAAAATTACAACATGAGCAATATCTAGTAATAGCCTTAAGAAATATGAGTCTTCTCAATATTTATTGTATTGCATCAAATATATATATATATATATATATATATATATACCCATCTACTTAAAAATTGCCATTGCTGATTTCGTATATTACAAATATAACCAGTCTATGCATGACACATACATAAATGCAAACAGGAAAGTAGCACCAATTTGACATCTAACTTATATTTTGAAAGAGCGGATTACTATTCTATAGTTTTTATGTCGCCAAAACAACATTTAGTCTTTCAATATAAATAAAGGAAAAACATCTATTCACAATTGTTCATAAGTTTATCTCGAGAAGACATGTTATATGAATGTGACGAAGTTACATATAGGAGGGCAAATAAATTTGTATATGTATAAATATAACATACTGAAAATTTTTTTCATTTAGGTGTATTCAAACCATTGGTGACTGGCGCTAAATATAAAGGAAAATTCGAAAAAAGGCTTTAAATACAACTTAGTGCCATGTTCTAAGGCAAAATATGTATAGATGCAGTATATATATATATATATAAAATGGTCGATCTAAAATTAAAACTAAGTACTTTCCAAATTTATAAAAAATTATTATGATTCCATTAAAAACAACAATGTATAGGCTCTCTGCGAAAAGGTATTACATATTTCCATATCGAACATTTGGGAAGGCATCTTTTAAGTGCTAACTGAATAGAAATTTAATTGTTTGACATTAATGAATTCATCAGCAATAAATTAGGAAATAGTTCGACAAAACAGAGTTGGGATGAAAAATTTAATAACTTACTGCCATTTAATTTGACAACTAAGCGGCTTAAAAAACTAATAAGGAAATATTGTTAATAAATACAATAACTGGTTGTGAAATTTAATATTTTCAATAATTAACAAGATGTCTGCTACAATTCTGCATTGAAAATATAGAAGGCATCTAACAGCACAATAGCGTTTTTACATACTAATTTGATATTATTAATTAATGATATTAAACAATGTTACATTCTATTTAATTTTATTGTTATCTATTTTGTCATTTAAAAATTATAATTTATAGGTTTTACGATTAGTATACTAAATAATGTATATTTCGAAATATTAAACATAAATGTATATATATTATATATATGCTGCAATCAGGATCATAGTTTGAGCTCATTCATATGCATGATTTACAAATGTCTCTATAATGAAGAAGCTAAATTCATCAAATGTCAATATATATATATATATATATATATATATATATTTATATTGTGACATCAGTAGAGTGCATGGAGGTGCATGAACATTAGAACGAATTCTAACTAATTCTCTATTAACAATTGTTTCATTGGTTTATATACAATGATTCTCCTACAATATTTACAAATATCTGGTTACACCAGTAGACATAGCAAATACGAAAACAGCAACTGGTCGATAATGATACCTAGGTATTTGCCACCACAATATATATAAAATGATAATTTGCCAAGACTTATCATATTCTATATAAAAATAAATTTTATTTAGAATCAGGCATATTTCGGTACATAATCATAGCTTCAACAGTAATAAAATTGAGGGATATTAAATATGGTATTAGAATAGATGTAAAGTGTTTAAATGATGTATTTGGATACTTCATAGATTGATGTTGCATTCTTTTATAAGAATTACTTGGGCGATTTTGGCATAACTAGTCTTAGTTATGATATTAAAATTTCATACTTTGGTTAATGGTAATGTCATTAAATCTCAGATTTTAAGTGGCCTTTAAGGTGTTCTTTAATCCTAGTTTGTAGACATACCTTGTTTATATATACATATATATATATATATATATATATATACATATGTATATATATATATATATATATATATATATGTATATATATATTTTAAAGGGTAAACACATTGAACGTTTCGATTATATTATATAATCATCATCAGCAAATAAATTGCGACAAAAATATTTTTACAATTTTTTAAACTACACTAAAATTATAGAATGAAATCTAAAATAAATATAAATACTTAGTTGGATTAATTTGTTTATATAATAACTTTGTTATATCAATGTTGTTAATTTCAATAGATTCTGCACATTTTGTATATTTTGTTCTTTTAATATCAACGTTGAAAATTTTAAGATCATTATTTATTATTGAATCTATTATTGAATTAAAAAACATTTATGATTCAGAATATATTTATATAAACTACATAGAATACTAAAATACATTGAATATATAGCAGCCACAACTTAAGCGTTTACAATAATTATCGGAACAATATCAAGACAACAAAAACAGATTAAAGAATTACATGTAACTCCTATTATTTAAGGTTGAAATTTGGACTTTACCAATGATTGGGTGATTCTAGATAATTCACAATTAAACTCGTTTTAAATGTAGGATATTTTTTGTTGGGTTAAAAAATGATTATATATAATTTTCTAAATTTCATAAAATTGCAATGACGTAGCAAATTTAAGCGATTAGAAAACTAACTTCCAATATTCAGAGCAGTTTATCTTTAACAGTCATACAAAGAAGATTAACTTATACCAAATATTGTCTTCATATTCTTATCTTGTCAGAAAATATGGTTTTCCTGACGCTTATCACATTAGACGCAGTCATATACTAGGGTGAAAATTTCAAAGTATAAAAGCATCATTTATTCGTTGATGTCGCCTTGTATATTAAGACGGTGCTTATGGAAATGAATACAAATTGCCTTATAAATTTTCGTTATTTGTGTCACTCTGAAATATTAATAGGTTTTATGTCTTACCATTCATATTTAATCATCTAACATTTTTTACAAAACATTAGGATTAAAACCAACTAAAGTTCATCAACTTATGAGCTTGAATATTGTTAAGCTTTATACAATACATAATTCATTTATGGAGCTGTTCATTTTCTCTTTAGCCTACACTGAATTTATTCAACATATTCATTCACACACACACATGTATATATATATATATATATATATATATATATCTTTCAGATGTTCCAATGCAATTATTATTGCAAAAATTATTTCTGGTAGTACTTAAGCATAGTTTTATGTGGTTATTATAAATATTTAAGGAAAAATATAAAAAATAGTTTTAGTTAGTAAAATAATTCATGTGTATATTTGCACACACTTTGGCTCAAGTTTCAAAGTACATGTATATATGTACAATAAGCTTAATTAAAGCTTGTCTTAGCTTAAACAATAATTTTCCATAAAACAGTGAATCAATTAACTTAAGGTTGTTTGTAACATGCTTCTATATCCAATTATTAATTGCTTTTTGTATTACTAGCCAACGGGCAATGGATTCTTTGATATTTAAGGCCAAAACTTGAGAAAAAACCATTCAAACTATTATCGATCTGGTTTCGAGGTTTCGAATTTTCCATATATATATATATATATATAATTAACATGTATTATAATATATTATTTATGTACCTATGTAAACCTATATAGTTAGTAACATAAAATATGTTAAATATAGCTTTCAGCATACTACTTAAATAGTTTATGTATATATATAGTATTAGATATTTGTATTGCTTCTAGAGTTGTGCTGGCTGGTACCTGGTCCTGATCCCACTTCTGGTCGGTTAAGTATTAATACAAGATGTCAGTAACAAAAATAGTATTTCAGGCAAAATAAGGGACGGGAACGGGATCAACAGTTTCAAGACGCATATCTATATCTGCATAAAATCAATAAGTGTTACCCAAACATCTTAAGGATTAAGAACTTCATGTATTTAAAGCCAATACAATTATTATAAAATTCATAATGACTTGTGTGTGTTAAGGCTCAGTAACAATATTTTAATTTGTTATATTTAGTTTTATTTGCGTTGTGAAAACTAAATTATATCTAGCCTGATCTCTGTTAGTAAATTTGATGACGCGTGTAGCTGCATGGACCAAACAGCGACCAGCACTCAATTTTTCAGGACCAGCCCAAAGAAACAGTTTAGTACTGGGAACAGGGCCAAAAATATCTGGTCCCATGCATCTCCCATTGCCATCATTGATGCTTTGCAGCATGTAAATGTTCGTGATCTTGTTGATAAAAATATTACTTCAAAACACCAACATATTATAAAACAATTTTTTGAAATATAATCGAATTTCTTTTCACTTTAACGCAAACTTCTGGAATGAAAAAACGAATTAGCTACAATAAATAAATATGTAACTGTAAACTGGATTTTTTAATATTATTTTGACGTTGAAAGAATATTCTTATCAAAATTGGTTAATAAACAATATATTAAATACATTAAAACCATCCTCTTTGAGGAATTCATAAATTATCATATACTTAAAAAATTCTCATTTATGAAACACTGCAAAAGTCAAAATGAATGAAAGAAATCGAGAATCTATAAAAAATAGTAAAGACGAATTATCTTTCTTGAATAATACCTAATTAATAATTGCCACATAATTTTGCTTTTAGTTAGAGAGAAAAGAACGGAAAATGTGAATTACTTCGGGCGCATTATCAAATCAGGAAAAATTAAGTTAAAGGTTTGCTGGGAATTATTATCATGTCTACTTCAAATTTTATTAACTTAAGTAGAAAACATGATAATTCAATTCAACTTACAGCTTGCAGAACTTAATTGAAGTATAACAAAAGTTCGTTCGCTCCATTTTAATCTGCACTTGGCTACATGAAATGTCATGTAAACGACAAAAATTGTATGTTTGCTGTCAATGGAGAGATTTTAGATTTAATTGAGTAAATTTATTTTCAATAAAAAAAGTTTCTAGTATCTATATCTTCGATTTAGGGAATAAATATAACTCAGTATCATTTACATATCTTACGCTTAAAGATATACCGCTAAGTGGAACAAATACATTTTAAAGCACATTTTAAATTATGACTAAACGTGTATGTAAAGAAACAAGCATCAATAACTTTGTTGATTACATAGAAGTCTTCAATTTCAGAATATGAAGAGGTGGTTATAAAACAACAGTAATTTTTTCTTAGCAAAATCTCTTACTTCTTTCCGTAAACAGTGAAAGTTAGTTTCTGAAAGTACTAAATATAATAATATAATTTTATATTTGCAACCTTTGTAAGTTACAATACAGTATAAAAACACTTACTAAGGTTTAAAAGTAAATTTTGTTTTTCTATTATTCTTCTTAGTTGTAGAACATCAGTTGTGCGGATCCATTAGAAAAATAATTTAAAAATGCAAGGAGCATTATTTCCTGAATCATTGCTTTACCACAGTAACTAAATGATTGCTAAATTTATGCTTTTTGAGCATTTTCTTTCCAAATATTCATTTTTCAATCTTAAGTTTTAATCAATGTAAAAAATCTAAAATTCTCGAGTGAAGGAATAGTGAAATCGATATGATAATAAATTATATTTTGAATTCGAAAAATACCTAGATTGATTTTATAAAACATTTAAAGTATAAAATAAATAAGAAGATTACACAATATAGCTTGAAGTAAATTGGCTGATTTTGATGTGAAATTTTGTTTAAGATGTATAATATAGATTGTATATATTCTATATTCAATACTAGGCTACAACCTGAATATATATATATATATATATATAAAAGTCGGAGCGTGTGGATGAATGCATGTCAGCACTAAGAACTGCGTGATTTGGTCTGCAGCTAAGCCAATAGCATACCATGAAACCCCTTTCCATTCAGACAAAATGGATGGGAGTATCCAAACACTGTGTTATGCAAGCATTCTTATTCCAGGAAGAATTGGTTGCCCGTATCAAGGAGGCAATAACAAGCATTCCATTGACCATTTTTTGAAACGACTGGAAGCTGTTATGGAAGAAAATGGTGGAATTTTTATTTTTGAACATGTGTTAAAAATGGTAGATTAGGGGAAGATTATTTTGTAACCTTCTTAAAAAACACCCTGAATATATATATATATATATATATATATATATATATATTATATATATATAGTTTTACTAAATTGAATTATTTTGTGGGACACAAAATTACTTTTTTGCTAATAACTAAACGATTTCTGGGCTGGTATCAAAACCAACAACAAAGCTAGCAATTTAATACTAACAGCTGCAAGTGTTGAAGATGACAGATCATCGTTAAAATTGTCGTTTTCCTTTTTCCGAAACGTGCATATTTATTTAACTGCAAAATATATATCTCCATTCAAAATTTCATTTACTCTTCCTTTCTTCCCAACTCTAATGAACCAAAAGTTTTTAATGAAATCCCTACCCATTTATTAAAGAATCTCAAATTAATACTAACTATATATTTTGACTTAGTCAGGTGTTTGCTGATTGCAAGTTTTAACCAGTGAATATCACTTCCTAACATTTTATTCCTATAACTGGTTGAACTTAATTTACCTGGAAAATTCTATCTGCTAAGCGATCTATGCTCAATTTAAACGTAATATATTAAAATTATAAGCCTTATATAAAAATTTACATTTTAAAACTTTTTAATTATAGCAGGATTGTATACTTTAAGTTAGTCATCGCAGTACTTTTGAACCGAATTTTAAAATTCCTTGTAGGTTTCCGATTATCTTCAATAACATTAGACTTAGAAATATGGCTGCTTCAAGTGATGCTCCCAAAAATTTCAAAATTGAATGTAGAATTCAGAGCAATGTATATTATTTGATTGATAAAAATTTTTAAAGTCTTTTTGTCAATCCAAAATTTGCCAACAGCGTGTGTCTAATACACCTAGAAATGTGCTGTTCACGAATTCGATTCAGCTAACACATCGCAAGTGTATTTTGTAAACGCAAGTCGTACTGCAAGCAATTAAATTTATTTTACTGCGTTACTTCCTCTTTGCATAGTACGTTTCAATATCACATGACATCCATGATTCTAAATTGTCATACACAGCATCAGGCATTCCAGAATACATTCTACAGAAACTCTAAAGAGATCTTGAAAGTGGAGGATCACTTAAAAGAAAATTTGGAAGCGACCGTCCTGTGGAAATTTCGAGGTATGAAAAGCACAGATTGACAAACTTAGGTTTGAGAAGTCTCATTTTCTATGGATGAGTCATTGCTCACTAACTCACAGAAAGAACTGGCATTTCTATTCATCGTTTGAAAGTGCATCGGTCATTGTTTAGATATAAAGGAAAAACTGTCGAAAATTGTAACGAATATCACAGATTTGCATTAAAAAAACAACCGAGTTTTGAAAAAACTTCGTGAATTTACAGTTTTTAGGACGCTTTTCTCAGATGCATCGAAAAAGTCGCCAAAAATCTGTCCAAATATTATGGTTCACGGCGAACTGTCTTATTCGGGATTTTATTTTAAAATTATCCTCGAAGGAACAGTAAAAATTCTGCGAAATTGTTTTGGAGTTTGTTCAATTGTAAATGCTCTATGCGACGGCTGGGTATTCATAACATAGTGCTCTCTTTTTAATTAGATGAGTACACGCTCCAAAACAAAGAAATTATATCAAATATGCTTTTTCTCAACATTAAGTAAAAATTTTGGTTTTACTTCTGCTCGGAGTTCAATTAAGTTTGGTCCACCATGGTCCAGCCAATAGCCTGTATGAATATTTTTGGGCAGGTCCAAGCCCATGATCTACATTAATCGGGTCTGCCTGCAGCCTTTACTTTAGTATGCTCAATCCATACTCTGAATCATGCCACAACCAACTTAAGTTGACTGGGATCACACCCAATTCAAATAGTAAAATTTCCAAGTGACTACTATGGGTCTTCATAAAATATGTTATTCTCTAATTCAAATTAACACTATTAAAAATCTAATGAGCTTTCATTTAAATATTCAAGTGATATTGAGTTTTTATTTATAATATCATGATGTCAACAATAGACTATCACAATCAAATTGACCCGGACCTCAGCTCTTGGCCAAGATAAATATTTTGGTGGAACATTATCAAAAAAGTTAAATAAACGAATATCATCTTTATCTCAACTTTAATTTTGATAATGTTGATTTTCTCATTTGTTATAAGATTTGAATAGCTTAGTTTAAAGTATCTCACCTCTGTTATTTAAATTTATCGCACTATGTCATATTTGGAACACTTGAAACGCATACAAACCTACTTAAACTTCTACATATTATTTTCCTGCAAATTTTCAATTGTAGTCAACTTTTCATATATGTCCATATTATTTAAAGAATTGTTTTGTCAAATATTTGACATAAGTCGACAAAATGATTAGCTCCATTGCTTTCAAGACGCAAAATAACCACAAATGGAATTTCCTGTCCCAGTAAGTTTATTCACTGACTTTTTCATAATTTTAAGCAATTTTCCAATTTTCGCATTTTATATTTCACCTGAATTAGTTTTCCTGAAAAATCTGAACTGTCCTGACAAACTAAGGAGCCCATCACATTCACGACTATCAAAACTACCAGAAATAAGAATTTTCACCCCAACAAAATAATCGCTGTTGACGAGTGTTAGTTGTTGATAAAAGCAGGAACATTTAAAAGCAACTTAACATTTGATAATCTAAGTTCTGAATCTTACTAACAACCAGTATGTTGTAAAAATATATCAAACCATTCCAATTTAACAGAAATGCAGACAATTGTTCAATATAGCGTTACTCAGAATTAGTTGACGCTGTTAATTTATCACTTGCCTGTCACGTAAACAGATGTCATGCAGTTTAGTTAAAGTTTTAATAAAATCAACAAAATTATACTTCATAATTTACAGTGTGTGCAGTAATATCCTTCTATAGATTGTGTCACTTTTTAATTCTCAAACTGCGAGTACTCGAAATTCGAGCTGAGTTCGAATACTCGACTCGAGGTCGAAAAACTCACTTCTACATTTCGAGTATTCGAATCCAACCTAATATTAGTTTTTTTTGACATCCTTTTACATCAATTTTTGCCTGAAATTTCGGGAAATCCTTGTACCTTTCACCATTATTCTTAAATTGGTTGCTTGTTATTTAGCTTAACATGCTGCATTTCTTTGGTAGGCCAATATTTCGACAGGGTTGTTCAACATGTAGTATAGTTATATATACCGGTACCTTGTCTAAGAGAATTCTAACTAGATTCGAACTTAAGAAAGTCAACTCGAAGGGCGATATATATATATATGCTTTAAATGAGCTCCATGATTTTTTATATATACTAAAAAGAATTTGCAACCTCTCAGTCTGTAATGTCAATAAAATACTTTAGCATTGAACTTGTTGTGTTTTGCTGTATGGCCTTAATAATAGAATTATTGGAATATTTGAGGATTGAATTATTCTATTCGATTTGAAATTCCAAATATTCACAGGAGGTACATTAAGTAAATGTATTTATAATTAAGTTCAAAGGTAATTTGTTTGAACACCAAAGGACTGAGCCGTCTCTCACTTGGACTACTAACATAGAATTTTGAAAATTCTTTTCTGTTAACTATTATTAGATTAGCACTTGATGTGAGTTTTGAGAAATTTCATTTGGCAAAATTTCTGGTATTATAACATACTGAAGAGTCGACAAATTCTCTGATTTTCACTCTGTAAACAAACATCAATATTCATTCTATACCTCACTCCCGAAAAATTTTCTATCGTACTCAAAGATGCGGAAAATTTTATTAATTACTATCATATTTTTTTAATTATTCAGTCATGAATAATTATGAAATTCAAAGTGGAAAACTCTGGTTTTTTGTAACACAAATATCCGCAATTATGAGAACTTGCACTAAAATAACTAGAAAAAATGCTTAATTTCATCAGTTTTTACTCTCTCTTCGTGTGTCTACCGTAAAAGAAGTAAAAGAAAACAGTCTATAGGACAGCATTATATGATGATCACTCATGATTGTAGCTCTACATGTATTGTTCATGTTGCATAACGTCCGTATAGGTTAGAGATTCCGCGTAGCGATAAAAGGAAATATACAAAATGGTAAACGTCGCATTAATATTTCACAAGAGCAAATCTAATTTGAAGAGCAAACAAGACAAATCTCTAGTATTTTTTTTCTGGTCACAGAGATATCATGCACTATTAACTGCCCTTGGTTTTGGTAATTAAATCAAGTTCAAGATTTTTTCTTCTCTTAAATATTTGAAAAGTAAATTTTGCAAATCATACATTTTCTATGTTTCTAAGGTAACCTATTCAATACAGATTCCTTTTCAAATTTTCATGTTTGATGAGAAAAAGTAAAGTTTCTCCAATGCAATGTATGATAATAGAATCCTTTGGCGACGCTAGAATATCCATGAATCGCCAGGTGGAGACTACCTTTCTAATTCTCTATAATCACAAACAAAATTATATTTACCAAAACATTTACATATTGATCTCGTCTAAAATGAATAAGTATTTTTAGCAAGATATTTTCTGTTTTTATATGAAACATGTATTATTCAGATAAAAGTATAATTTGCAAAACATTATGCAACTAGAGTAAACTTTCAGACAATTTTTACTAGTCGAAATTTATGTTGTATCTTGGTGTGAGTGCACGTATCTTCTTTAGCTCTTGAATCTGCAACTTTTCTATAGCCAGCAAAATATTTGCTAAGAAAATACTAGTAAGAATAACATAATACAAATTGAAAAATTACAGTGGTAAAGGTTGAAACATTAAAATGATATTTCATCAACTTGATAATTTATATATATATACATATATATGTATATATAATTGTTAATATAATAATCCAAATAATGGCTGTCGTTCATTACAACAACTTCCAAACAATGATCGAACATCATTTAACGAGTTGCACTTAGACTATTACATGTATCCCATAAAATTCCTTCATTGTAATTTCTGTAAAAGAAGTCTGGAACAAAAGAAGGCCTTTAGAAGCATATTGATAACGGGTTCGTATGAGAATTTCTAAGATTAATCACTTAATTTATAAAAATAAAAAACTTTCTGGCAATGCTATTTGAAAAATGATCAAATAAATTGATATAGAAATTTATCAATCATTTGCATTTTTACTATCAATATATTTGCTACCTTAAGTGTAATTTATAGATGTGTACCATACAAATGAGTTCGACAGTTTTAGCACTTATTACTGAAATTTTAATTATTACCTGTACGGTGTCAAAGGCGGCAATTTATTTCGTTTAGCTAAACGCTTTAGCATATTATCTGATCACTTAACTATATAAAATACAAGCAATAAACTGAGGAGTTAATATGATAATGGATAATAATTTATTGTCTGATGTCAAAGCTGAAAATTCAAACAATACTAATTCTGCTCTTTTCACCAATATTTTATTAATATTTTGCAAGCCATATTAGCTTAAATGATTATAGTTCCACTGAAGTAAATATAATTGTAAACACAACAAACAAATTATTTTTGCAAATTGTTAGTAGTTTGACACAATATATCTCAACATTGTATCTAATAATGTGCATATAGAATCATAAGAGTATTTGAAATATATCTACTTTACATTTCAAGAAAATTCGTGTACTTTCATATCTTAAATTATTCAAACCTCCAGCATTTTTGCAAAAAAGTAAAGTTATTAAGTGTCTATCATACTTTGTTCATATAGCTCCAAAATAAGGAGTATAATTATTGCAATAGAGTAGGTCTACAGAATACGAGACCGTAGGTAATAGGAGATCACAAGAGTCAAACGTGTACTGCCTGCCTTGGCTTTGGAAAAAGTATTGCTATACTGCCATCTACCACACCTATTATCAAAAATGTCATCAAGTCCATATTCATTGAGAAAATGCATCAAATCTTCGAAGGTAGAAATTTGTCATGCTCAAAATTTCTTTCATCATAAATTTTGCGTTCTCAATGAGTGTATTGATGAATTCAAATAATATAGATGTGTTCTGTACGATGATGTTAATAACAATATTACGAATTTGGGTAACTACTGTTTAGGTCAATCTACCATTGTGCACAATTGTTGAGTGCATATAATGACACTGAATGTGTTCATCCAATCAATAATGTGTATAGGTAATACAAAACCAACAATATGGCAGGTATTGCAATGCATGATGATTGTGGGCATTGTGGATTAATAAATTGTGTACGCTTAATGCTACGGTTTTCATGCTATAAAAACAAAATGCGAAGTGTTCGAGACAAAATTACCGACAATATATTGATGTGTATAGAATCTCATTTAGATGGTAATCAACTATGTTTGAATATCAATATTATTTAATTCTTGGTCAAAATTTAAACTGATGAACCCAAGTATCTTAGAAGACTTATAAGTATTTTTGTTTCAAATAAGATGTACTGTGCTAAACAATTCTTGAGATTTAGGCTGAAAATGAAGCTATATTACCTACTCCAGCTACCTGTGATGTCATTAGGCCTGCTATCTAATTAAGTAAACAAATTTTTCCCATTACTATACCTAGATATATAATCCTTGTTTATGCAATAAGGCAAATGAGCTTAACGGTACTCCCTACACTTACCCTATAACATAAATTCAGCTCAAATAAAATTCGAGTGGTACATATTCGTGTATGTCATGTTTGACTAAATGGTGTATCATAGTGTAAATTAGGCCTGTGTGGGGAGGATATTTATGATACCTGTCCCCTCTCGAATACCAGTCGGTTCAATTTCAACAACTAATATATAAATAACTCTAAACTAATGCTAACGCTATCCGCAAATTTTATTTATGCTCATATTTCTAGGCCCTACCCATAAATTCTTACAAAGCTTTTCTTATATTTTAGATTAGTCAACAAAAGTGGCATAAAAAGTATGAACAATTTTACAGATTTAACATATTCAGTTGTTGAATATAGCTTAGAGGCTTCGGCGATACATAGCAAACATCATGTAACATCAAAAAGGCCCATGAAAATGTGCTATTTCAATGAGCTTGTCAAAATGCAAATCCAGAAATTGAGTCAGCAAAATATTTCTATAAACAAATATTTTAGTATTTTGAGAATGAATGCCTATCTTTAAATCAATACTTTTCAACAGCCATGAGCTGATTTAGAACAATGGCAAACTTTTAGTTTCTTCATTTTCAAATGGCCTTGTAGATAAAAATGACAATCTGTGAAGGCTATTCTTTGTTCATAAGTGTTACTTCATTTCAATAATTGATTCATTAAGGAGACTTGAATATATTATTCTTACGTGAATAATGATATCGCTTTTTCTAAAACTGTTTACAAATTTTCAAATACTTTACAAGAGTTCAATGGCCCGGATAGTTTGCATGAATTTTGGAAAAGAGTTGTAATATAAGTCAAGATAATTAGTGTTACATATTTGTAACAGTTTATTGCATGAGTATTTTTTACGTAATCATATTTAATGATAAGTTAAGTCATTTACAGAGATGTTAAACTTTGGTTTAGTAATCTCTAAATAATTCGTTCCAAAAGAAAGGGTGAGACACCCTAATTATTAAGCCCTGTACGAGAAATATCACATGCAGCATTATTTCTTCCTTTGTAGCGTTCTATGTTCCTTTACATTATTAATATTGCGTCAATGTACTCCCTTGTATGAACAGACTTCAATTTAATAATATGAAATTATCACTAATTTGATGCGTGCTGCAATTATATTTAATAAAATTTCAAAGACTTATATTTTTGCCACATAAAATTTATTAGCGATAATATGGTTTTGTGATAAAGTCTGGAAGGAATTCGGTCCAAAAATATTGTTCAAAAATACCACATTATTATTGCTGTGATTGGTCAACCGTTAAATGTAATTTAAAGAACGGTGTATAATTGAATAGAGTTTGTATTATTTTAATTGGGGGATTATATACAGTTTATATGAATTAATGACAACGCGTGGTTCTATAGGGGAGTCTCAAATATTCATTGGGTGTAAATCAAATTCGAATAATTGTTTAATGAAACATTTACAAAATCAAGGCATTGCCTGAACTTAATAACATACTTTTTCAAATAACTTGAAAGTGATTGTGAAAAGTGTAATTCTCGTGGGATGCAAGCAATTTGCTGATAATAATTTGAGTGTCGCACATCAAGAATAAGATAATTAAAAAAGTATCAGTTATACCAAAGCCAGGAGGAAATAGCCGACAAGCTCGAATACAAAAATAGCGCATTGTAAAAACAAAAATTTGATTAAAATTTTAATCGACTAAAACAAATTATCCGTTATTAAACAAGGCAAAACTCAACATTTGAAAGTTTTACATATCTGTATGTGCACATTTAATTGATATGATATATGATGTTAATACTAAGAAAAATCATCGATTTTTAATGCTGGTAGTATTGTTAATCACTGTTATACAGTACTGAGAAATTATTTGATGTAAGTTTGGGTAATTCCCAAGTTATAAGAACAATCGTACAATTGGAGATATTTGTTCAGTAAACGAGACATGGAGTAGTCACACCTCCGAAGAACTTCCTGAATTATAATTTATGAATTTCTATTATTCCCAAAATTCTATGATCTGATTTTATTAGTTTAGTTGTAATTCAGGGTCACCATTACATAAGCTACAATAGGCAATGCACTTTGAGATAAATTTTATGTACATAAAACGTATTGGTCTAAAGTTGGGAACTTAAAACGTAGATATTAGATTTGAGCACAAGGTAATGCCAGGTAAACATAGACATTTATAAATATTTAGTGCGTTTTAAGAAAGTCACATTTGTAAATTCAAATGCATATTTCCTTATGATATTATAAAAAAGCCTATTGCTAATTAGATTGCTTAGATTTAGAGACGAATTTGCGCAACGGATTGTGGAATGTTGTTAGTGGGATCCTGGACAGTATTTTAAGTAAATTTTGAAAAATGTAATAATCCACATAGGATTATGTTTCAAATAATGTAAAGCGATGCCTGGTAATCAATACCTGATGAAATGTGAGAACATTCCATGCATATTAAAATTACGTTGTATATATCCAAATTTAAGAAAGCAACATTTGGGTTTGAAAATTAAAAGAAATTTGTTAAGAAACATATTTGCAATTATTTTTGCATTAAAATTAGTGAAAAAATATAATTTTAATCGTATTTAGGATTTTATCAAAATTTAGAATTCTGAATTGCATAATTAAGTGTATTTAAAAGGAACTTTTCAATAAAATTAACAATGATTTTATATTGAATTACTCTATTATGTAACTGTTTTTTATGTAAGTTGCATAGATAAGTTCATATGCGCATTGTTTAATAATTAAGATACATACAGGTGTGAAATTATAGTGATAACATCTCTCGTTTCGCCATTTACAGCGTAGAAGCATATCCTTCATCTGATGACCGGCTCTAAGTTGAAAATCTTGGAGATCGAAATGACTACTTCGGTAATTTTTGAAGTCCGAAATTTTAAGAAGATGGCTTGAGACTTTCTTAGAAATGTGTGAAGAAAGCTTCTTGTTTTTATCTAGAAGGTCATACATCTCTCCTGCATTCCAAAGATCATTCTTTGTAAAAGCACTCACTCTTACAGGATTCACATTGCAAATAGTCAGAGCGGGGAATTTTAAAGTTTTTGATTCTTCATCAACTTGAGTGATGTGCTCATATCGCAAGAAGAGAGTGATCTTGCTATAGACTGTGTGAAGGAAGGTAAGGGCAAAAATAGAGAGAATGATACTCCAAACGATTCGTTTCACAGTGACCTTTGCTCCTGGACATAAAACAGACTTAATGCCATGTAAAGTGGCAGAATTCGCGTACTGAAGCAAAGTTGGATCATTTGAAAGTTTTTCATCACACAATTTATTAGATGAAGCATCCAAAGGCACGCTCATTACTAAATTTGTCAGATTAATGTAGACATCATTATCTGATTGGTTAATGAAATCAACAAATGCGGGATGCTATCACAAATATATTTTAAGTGATTCTTTGATTTTAGGAAAGTTATGGCAAACGGAAGCAAATAGCTGTCTAACTGTGTCAACATATTTGTAATTTTAAAAATTATAGGCTACATTTATGAAATTAGGGCACTTATTTTTATTGCAAAGCATTTCTTTCTTCATAGATAGATTTTAATATTTAGATATAAAATGTGAGATGCAATGCCCAATTAAAAGAAATACAACCATAGACGGAAAGCTCAGTTTTGACAATTTCTTGCGATGTAATCAGAAAACTGCTGATTTATATTTCTGTGCAGCATAGACTAAATAATAGATTATACCCCAATAATATTGTATTTTGTCGACATACAGATCACAACCATAATATAAACATAGTGTGCACAGTTTATTCGAGAAAAATTTCTGGAACTTGAATAGAAAACACAATTTTGCATTTATATGTAATTCCTTAACTAACTTCTATTAATAAAATTTAGATAAAAGTGTCCTTGATTGAGAAAATAATTGAGTTGATTAACACTTATATTGCTACAGTTTAACGGTATTTAAATTTTTCTATCATATTAGTGTTCTGAAGAAATTGCATTACATTATAAATTTATTTGCATTACATTATATATATATATATATTTATATATATATATATATATATATATTAGTCTATATGCACTTGTTGATGCATTTGAACCACTTATTGGCAATCGTCAGAACACAATATTGGACAAATAGAACTTTACAAAAATACTACACTAAATGTTTAAGAAATTATATATAGATGCATTAACTAAAACAAATAAGTTCGTTTGATAGATTTACTTGCTTGTTTAAAATATAGCTATGATCTTGTTTTTTAGTATGATTGCTTCTTCTATTTGGTGTTCTTTGTTCTTATAATATCAAAATTATTTTCTTTATGTTCTTAAGGATGTTGGTAGACTTCTGTTTAAATGTCCACTAAGATGCTCTTTTATTCTCTTTCCGAAATGTCGAACTGTTTCACCAATGTACAATTTATTGCAATTGTCACATTATAATCTATAAACAATTGATGAAACAAGCTCTTTAGGAATTTTATCTCTATTCTTAAATATATATTCTGTTTTGTATGATTGAAATATTGTCCGTATCTTAGCATGCTTAAGTTTCTTATTAATGATCCTCAATTCTTTCTTCAATAATGTAACTTGGTGTTGAATTTATAGTAATTTACAATAAATCTCTTTAACTTGTAGGTTTAATTATTCAATAAATTTCCAAGGATGTAATAGAAAATTTGAAACAACGTCCTTAATTCAATTGTACATTGGTGAAACAGTTCGACACTTCGGAAAGAGAATGAAAGAACATCTTAGTTGACATTTAAACACAGAAGTCTAGCAACATCCTTACGAACATAAAGAAAATAATTTTGATATTATAAGAACAAAGAACACCAAATATAAGAAGCAATCACACTAAAAAACAAATCATAGCTATATATTAAACAAGCAAGTAAATCTATCAAACGAACTTTTCTGTTTTAGTTAATGCATCTATATATAATTTCTTAAACATTTAGTGTAGTATTTTTGTAAAGTTTTATTTGTCCAATATTGTGTTCTGACGATTCCCAATAAGTGGTTCAAATACATCAACAAGTGCTTATAGACTAATATATATATATATATATATATATATATATATACAGTATATATATATATATATATATATATATATATGTATATATATAAAGTGTATTATTAAGGCACAAGATTTAGTTGAAATTTTGACACATAAATAACTACAACAACTAAGAAATTTTTTTAATCACTTAATTAAAGTTGTTTAACTATAATCATGTTACATTGAACCAGAACCTGTTTGATATTGGGAATCAGTACTGAAAATCTCTAACTTTCATGATTAATCATTTAGATAATGGTTAACAAATGAAATCATACTTTGAGAACAATGAATTTTCTATATAGTAAATCTGCAAGTCATTTAAATTATATTTACTAGTCAATGCTGCGTTTTCTTTCAAATATAGTAAATGTACCCAAACGCTTTGAGAAACATGCCCATCAGATGGATTTTTTGCTAACTCCAACAGACACATATATTAACTGAAACAAAATTAGTTTTCTATCAATTAACTTATACAAAAAAATTAATTACTGTTGCAGACAGAGTAATATTTTGAGAGACGGGGGATTTACCAATTGTCACTAGCTTGACAAGGCGTTTGATGATGCAGAGATAATTAATTTTCCGTTTTTTCTGTTTTAGAATTTAGCCTGTAATGAAAGGTCGAATACATTTTTCATATTTAAAGTATAAGTTCAATTCGTATGGGCTAAAATGTTTCCATAGATCTATGTTGAAATTTATGAAATATATATTAATTACTCGTAACAGTTGGTAAGGTAAAACATTGCAAATATTTACCGTATTACACAAATGGCAAAATTAATAAAAATTATGCAAGACGTTTATTGGATTATTATTAGATAATTAATGCAGGAAAATAATGATAGTTTTCATTCAATAACGAGAATGGAGCAGCATTAATCAATATTTACACCAATTTTTTCAAGTTTTTAAGATTATAATTCTTAATGAATGAGGTTTAAACGTATATGTAATAAGCAATTACATAGAGTAGATCAAGAAAGAAATCTTCTTAAAGATAATGAGATTTGAAAAAAAATATTATTTTTTCAATAGCTATTGTGCCAACAACAGTTCCTGATGGAAATGAATTTTAGAACCTTACCTTTTAATAGAGACCTCATAACGCCGAATACCAATATTGCACACAAAAGATCTTTGTTTTTGTTGGTAGCTAATAAACGCAATCTGTTGTTTATTCTCCAAAATATTTTAGAGAATTATTACATTTGCCATATTTATAATGTCAGAACAAATATTGAATTTTTTTGAATTACTTTGTAACTTAGTCACATGGAAATTTGATATACCTGCATAAGAACGATCTATACATAATGCCATCCACGTGAACATACCACTCTCAAGTTCGTCCATAAATATGTGGCTTGATTTGATATCAGATTGTTCCTTTCAGGCAATCTTTTACACTTATAGAAGAATTGCTATAAAACGACTTAATAAATCAAAAGCTATCTATTTGATTGCCATAAAGTCAATTATTAACTGACAAACTTGAGGGGTGTATTTTCGTCTGGATAGCCTTCCAAATAAATTGCTCTTGACTTGGCAACATTAAACCCTCAGGATGCATTATAATATTGTTAATTTTTTTATTCAATTATTATATTAATAAATTATATTATAAAATATGTATTTGAAAAAATACTGTCCATTTCTATGTTACTTTTTTTACAACATGTTGTGTGGGCGATAAAAATTCAGGGTCACAAAATTTCCAATTTTGTATTTGATGCAAACAATTTGGTCATCATATTATGTTTTATATTTCCAAATTCATTAACAAGCTAGTTACTGTGTTATTTATGCCATGTAAATTATAATCTCTTGGGTTATCGATATTAACAACCCACATTTATATATTTTTTTTGACAAATTTCTACAAATACTACTGAACATTAAAGATTACTCTTACATTAAGTTTAATTTATAGATGTATAAGGTAAACATAGTGAAATAAATTTGGAATAGATGTGTTGGTATACATACATATATTTATATATATATATATATATATATATACATATATGCAGATGCTAGATAGAATTACACTTTGTTTTTTTAATAAATATAGATGTACACCATTTGGCACACTACAGAGAATATATATCTTAGCAATTTTGCAGTTATTTTTAGTCAAAATGTAATATTTACTTCAATCGCAAACAAAAAAGCAACATTTGAAAATCTCATTCCTCCACACCTATTACACCCTCAATTAAGGATTTTGTGAAAAAAAGGCAAAAATAAAACATTTGATAAAAATTGATAATCTAACATTAGTAAGAATTTTGGCCCTCACTTTTGCTTGAGTATTGCAAAACATTAGCAAAATTTTAGTTGTAATTTTATTGGGGTAGAAGGGAATGATAATTTTCTCTAACATTATTGATAAAATGCTCCATGCAGAGCAGAGCTTCTTAAATGAAATAAGTATGATAGAAAATTGTTTCATAATAAGTGAAAGTTTTAAATACATCTGGATGATAACAATATAATAGAAATGTAGAAGTAGAACAAATTCATATTCATTACATTTCTTGTACTTACATGTATTCTTGGGACATACATTTTAAATTTTACTAAATTCTGCTCGACAGTATTTTCTTTGTTTAATAAGAAAATTTACTAAAATGCTGTTGGGGTGGTTAAAAATATTTTTTGTGAGATCATCTCAAATACATTTTTGTTTACTGTAAATATATTTTGTCATAAAAGAAATTTGGTAACTAATGTCTCAAACTTTTGGTATCATTTAAATTGATCTTACAAATGAATTTAAGACTCTGTTGTGTTCTGCTGTTTGTGTCTCTTGTGTGACACAACAGTGCATTACTGTTGTTTTGTTTGAATAAACTCAACAGCAGCAAGCCTGATAATGTCTCCCTTACTGCGACATTTGAAAAGTTACTAGATTCCATCCAAAGAAGAATTCAAACATTTGTTAAAGTATGAGGAGGAAATATGCCTACGCGGCTTTAGTTGAAATCTTTTCTGTGTAGCTTAAAATTTACAACAATTTTTAACAGCTAATTATAAATACACGCTTTATATTATCACATCCTTAACTTATTTACTAGCGTAAAACACAGTAAAACTTTGAGGACTAAGCTAAAACAGGCTAAATATATATATATATATAAAAGAATTCGGCCACCCATGATTTGTCATAAATATTTCTAAGAAATGCACGCCAAGAATGTCATAGTTATTTTTTAATAAGATTTGGGTTTGCAGAAAGAGGAATTCATCAATGTTGAGACATAATTATCACTGTTTACTTTAAATCTCAAGAAGAAATGCTGCAATCTTTTCTTGGAAAAATGTTTTCGACCACTTCAGACCAAATCAGAGAATTTGTAAAAAATTTCATTTGTTGAGCTTTTTCAGTCTATTTATTATGAAGATGTCTAATAGAAGTCCTTCTTCGCCATATATGATGCCTGGTTACGTACCTCTTGCCATCCGCGAGTTGATTATCTCCAAACATATTGAAGGGATGAGTCAACGTAATATAGCCCGACTTGTAGAGCGACCTCGAAGTACTGTCGGGGATATCATCAGACGTTTAACTTCTGAAAACATCATTGCTTCCAAGCCAAAGTCCGGAAGACCAAAGAAGACCTTCAAAACCTCCTAATCAATTCTTATGGGCCTTTCAAAGTGAAATCCCAGGAAGACTTTAAAGAATTTCGAACGGAATGGGCTGATGGTCAAATTGTGACAGCAAGAACTGCGCGAAACATCCTTAAGAAGTAATCAATTGGGATTTTCGTTGCACCCAGAAAGCCATTCTTAACCTGAAATCAAAGATTACGCCGGGTGAGGTGGGCCAATTTAATGAGAGACAATTCATCTGCACATTGGTCTAATATTATATTTTCAAATGAGTCGAGATTTGAGCTATACTCATCGAAAAGAATGTTGATAAAGAGAAAAATTGGGCAGAAGTTCAGATTCTTGCCGCAACTTACTCGAGGGACCATGAATTATTGTATAGGGTGCAATATGGAAGTGTGGCTTTCGCAAGATGTTCACATCACTGGTACTCTCATAAGCTCTTATTATGTTGGGATTCTAGAAAATGAACTCTTGCCACTCCTTACAAGTGATCAATATATCATCAGGATGGTGCTCCAAGTATTACTTCAAAAGAAATGACAAAGTTGCTATTCTTGATGACTGGCCTGGCCAATCTCCAGACCTTAACGTTAAAATATGTGGAAAGAGGTCAAATATGAAATTGGGCAGCATACTCTTCACACTGAAGACGAGCTTTGGAACGCAATAAAAAAAATTATTCAATTCCAAACAGCTCTATTGAAAAACTTTTTGCTTCAACCTCTGATCGTCTTGAAGCTGTTATTCGCTCAAAGGGATACCCTACAAAATATTAGATAAGATAATTTTGTTGCTAAGTGCTTGTACTGCATCAATTATTCATTTATGTATCTTATTTTGAATTTACGTTTTTCGGATTTGGTCATTTATTTAAATTTTTTCAGGTGGCCGAGGACATTTTTCCAAAACAAATTTTCTAATTTTGATTAAAAATTAATTGCCAATTGTTATTTTACATATCTTATGGTATTAGAAATACAGATTTTCCTTTCTCAATCAAAGTAACTCTTCGTTATACTCTTAGGCACACTCTATCCAATGAATGTTCATTATTTATTCAAAATAGCAAGGTGGTCGAATACATATTTCCTAGTACCATATATATATATATATATATATATATATA
>CABFPE010000056.1:1362890-1373989 GCA_900660155.1 Hofstenia miamia | reverse complement strand
TTGTGAATATTATTTCCACAGAATCTGAGAGAAATATTTACATTTGAAATTACTATACATATATATATATATATATATATATATATATATATATATAGTAATTTCAAATGTAAATATTTCTCTCAGATTCTGTGGAAATAATATTCACAATTGCTACACGATGACGATGCTTACACAAAAGAATTGTTAATTCTAATGGTACTGGGTTTAGCATTGTTATCCAACCGGTGAGTTCTCATGGGCCTCGCGCTTAGCAATTTCGTCGAGAAAAATATTAATGAAAATGAATACTAATAAAATAGGAGTTCTCAATAGAAAGTGGTATAGAGAGAAATTATATTTGATTTTACCAGAAAGAAGGAAAAATTGTTATGAACAGAAACTACTATCGTAAGCTATAGTGATACATTAATATATATATTTATATATATGTATTACTAATTAGATAGTAGTTCACATTAAGGAAGAGACACTTAGTTGCTCTCTAAAAACAGTGTAAATTAGTTTTTGCTAATGGAAGAATACTATCAATTATATTGCAATTAAGCAATTTTCAAATATTGTTCTTCAAAAGAATATATTGAGCAATAATATAATTTAAATCCTTTGAGAGCTTGATCAGACGACAAAGCTTCCAAAACAATTATATTGCATTTTCGGAAATACATTTATAAAAAAATTAAATCATGACTAAGGAATTCTCAGCTTGTGTGGCTCAGGAAATTATGGCCGTCAAATTATTATATACTAAATTGGACGAAAGCTAGAAGTGCCATTGTAGCGAACGTGGGCACAATTTAAAACTGGTGTCTGTAACGTGCGGACATTCATAACTGAATCGTGCATGCATTCATAAACCTATATTCTTCAGACTCAAACTAAACTAGAAGCCGCTTCCCTAACGAAATCACTTTTTATTAGTACTGTCTTCATTAACGTTTCGAGTCGCTATCTATAGAATTAATTGTACTATAAACATCATAAACAAGTTTATGACCAATAACGACAAAGTAAACTACTAATACCAAACGTGACTGTATATATTGTTTCTTTCTTTTATTAGGCACAATAGGAATTCTCTTAAATATTATTAAATAACACCAGCCACCCACATGGAGGTGGGACCTGAATTGTGTTCCTCTTTTTTGATCAAGCGGTGTTATATATTGGTTTAAATAGAGATTTACATTTATCGAAGTATATTGATGAATGATCAAAACCTAGATAGGTGTCGCCTTGTCAAAACTGTATAGATTTCAAAAACATTGAAATATTAAAGCCTTTTTATGTGTATCCGCTTGCAACAAATTGTATGTATAAAATGCACTCTCTATCTATAGATTAAACTTCCGACCTAATCGGTAACCTTCAGCTTTAAAAGTTTCCATTCTACAAGTGCAAAATAAAAATTTAACTCAAATTAAAATTCATAATGTACTGAGCAATTACTTAGCGCAATGCTGTAACTATACGTTCGATAGCTTGAGTAGATGCCAGGTACATGGCATGATTGTCAAGAAAACATAGAACATGCAAGATCAGTGGCTAGACGTTTTCAGCACCTTTGACACCAATGGTAGTGGAAAAATAGAAGCAGACGAACTTAAGAAAGTTCTGCAGATTTGTGGATTAAGTCCATCTGACAGTAAAGTGGCTGATGTGTTGAGAAATTATGACGAAGATGGTAAATTTATGCTGTTCTATTTAAATGATGCTTTTATCAAGTATTTGAAATAATTTATTATATAATGCTCACCATTTAAAATTTTGCATATCATCTTCTAAATGATGATGTAAAATATCATTTGAAGAACAAGATTTTGGTGCATTTATTTATTTTATTAAATTAGAAGATAATAATTCATTAATATGAGATTAACACTTTTAATAACTAGAAGTTTGTCTAAGTTTATAAATATACATATAATTAGTTCCTTTATACAAGTATTCATATAAGAAAAGAAGTTGTGCAAGCGCAGTGTGGGTACCAAAATTGCCACACTGTAGACGGTAAATTTTGGTCTGCTTACAACTCTGCCTGTCTTAAAAAGTTACAGACATCCGTTTTTTTTAATTACTTAGCCAATAATTTGAGGTTTTACCCGAAAATCACCTAATTCTATTATATCAACACAGACGAATTCATAAGAATTTAATAGTTAGGAAATGCTGATCAATTTAGTATTTATCCATACTACATGTATTCTTGAATTTCAGAGATAAAGTGCGGAGTTTTTCAGATATAATCGATTTGTAAAATCACTCATTGAGCACATTATATTATTGTTATCAGTTTTTCAATACTGAAAAAAACCGACACTTCAATACCTCTACTCAAGCGCACACTGCAGAGTGCAGAGGTGAATGCAAATATTTGATTAAAACGAGGAAAAACACGAACATACATGTATAATGTCAATGAAAGGATGTTATAGAACAGCGAGCAAATTGAACTGTAAATTATATAATCTGAGTGGCACAACGGGAACTTAAATTCTTTCCAATAGTCATCATTTTTTGATAAGCTATGGACATTTCATCAATTTATGCCTTAAAGTCTTGGAAGATCTTGCACATTCCAGGCTAACGCTGAAAAATAGAAAATAGATCAAGTTACTTTAAAGTGTGAAAGCTTGGTTCCTTAAAGCATAAATTTGAAACAGTTTCAGGTTTTTTAAAAATGAAATTGCTTGATAGTTGGATTAAGAATTTTTGCAATTTTTAGCCTATGATGTAAGGTGGTAATTTGTA
Source organism: Hofstenia miamia (assembly GCA_900660155.1). Lineage (NCBI taxonomy): Eukaryota > Metazoa > Xenacoelomorpha > Acoela > Hofsteniidae > Hofstenia > Hofstenia miamia. The sequence continues at coordinate 1,371,238 of CABFPE010000056.1, read as the reverse complement.
GTAAAAATCGCTTCTTGTTGCAAAAAATTAACAAACTCATTCTTTACACTGATATAATTTAAAGATTAAAATTAAAGATTTTACTAATTTTGGCAACAGTTACCCTTTCCTTCTAAGTATTCGAATGGATTTAGCAAGATCCCTAATGCTTAAGTTGGTGCCATATGCAGAATGATTCATTCAAAATATATTCATATTTAATGGGCAGGCTACTAACTAAGGATTTAATTTTGCTCTAAATTATTTGTAAAAATGGTCACTTGTCTCAAAATAAATTTTTAGATTTTTATAGCAATATTATAGTAGATAGTATTTTTAATATTTATTATTTTGCTTTTATCACTTCGGAAATTTTATCAATACTTGCTATATAAATTTAATGCAATTTATGATACAATGCGTCCAATATTTTAAAAGCAAGATGGATAATATTTCAAGGAATGGAATTCAATGTCCATGTTTGTTCATGACATAAGATTTAAACTGTTAACTGGTTTCCAACAATTTAGTTTTTTGGAATATACAGAATATTGCACATCTATTTTAGATAATGGATATTTAACAAAAGACCAGTTTATCGAGTTTATGCAAGATGAATCTCAAGGACCAGAAGACCCTTACAAAGATCTAACTGAAGCCTTCAAATACTTTGATAAAGACAACAGTGGGTATTTGGAAGAGCAAGAGCTTGAGTAAGTGTTGTTGAGAATCAAGAATCCGAATTCTGTCTAAGTATAATTGTCTTAGATGTTGCAATGTTAAAAGATTGTAATCGATACCTTTCGAAATTCAAATTTGAATTTTTCACTATATGAAAGAAGCAGAAGTTTTATACTAGCGTTTACTCTTTGCTTTATGAACTATATCATTAATCATGTGATTATCTAAGATTTAAAATTTGTCCATTAAAATGTGAATTTTCTTGGTTAACCGTTAGCGTAGAAGTATCTAGCATAAGTTTGTGAAGTATGCAAATTTGCGAATTCATTTGTCTTTTCCAAAGCTATTTTCAACAAAAATAATGTTAATTCCAATTTCCTTATGTAGGAACCATGTAGGAAAACATGATATATATATATATATATATATATATATATATACTACATATATTAATCTTCATTAAGTTGCATTAATGCTAGAAGATCTTCTGCTGAAATACAAATTTTTTACTGTTTCAACGTTAAAACTTTTTAGTTAAACATTTAAGGCAAACTACTGCATTTTTATCAACATAAAAAATTTTACTACTCTCTACTAAGCGCTGAGATGATAGATTGAAACACGGCGAAATTCAAATATTGACGTTTTTATGCTTCCAATATATATATATATATATATATATATATATATTGCATGATTTGTGTAATTCATGTTTAGTCGGGTGATGTTTGAACTTGGAGAACCCTTAGAAGAATCAGAAACTGACTCGTTCAAAACTCTTGTTCAGAAATGCGATAAAAATGGAGATGGTGAGTGAATATTCAACAGAAGTTGACAAATTTTGAGTGTTTAGGCAAAATTGATATTAAGGAATTTGTTGGAGTATTATGTTCATATCTACAACCCCCACATGAAACCCCACCATGCTCCCAAGTAAGTATACGATACGGCCTCCTATAATTTTTTGCAATACAATATATATTTCTGCACAAAAAATATATATGTGAAAGTGTACAGTGAATGAGGTATATAAACACATTTGTCAATTAACACCTTACCATAAAATGAGAGAATGTAGGTGCGATTTTGTCATTTTCGAAAGCCAAAATAAAAAACACAATTTCGTACACTGTCGCTAAAATTGACGAATCACTCACAAAATAGGATACTGACGTTTTTCTAAAAACCATGTGATACTTAAATGGACTTAATTAGCAATAGTGGATTAGCAAGCAAAGGTCAGGTGCGATATTACAATTTCAATAAAATTTATAAAAGATAAACGAGTAATGAAAATATCAAGATGTTTAAAATAAAAGTATCAATAAGAACAATACGAAATAAATAAAAAATACAAAATAATAAAATATTTAATATTTCAAAATTCCAAATGGCTAACTGTCTATTTTTTAAATCTGCAAGTGTTCTTCCATTCTAAAAAGTTTCCGACCCTTTTAAAGTTATCCGCAATCGGACCCGTCAAATCTTTTACCCGACTCGATTTTCAGGTTGGGTTGACCCGTTCCCGCCCTGATATTCTATTGAAATATCAAAATTTAATGTTATTGATATTGGTCAAGTAATGACTCAAGACAGACCTGGTAGCATTTTTATATTATATTGGAAGGTGTTCCTCGATCCTGTCCTTGACAATGGAAAGCATAGGTTTGGGTTAGACTTGTTCAGAAAATGTTTCCATACTCTTGATAGCTAGAGTAAATCTGACATCGTTTTATTGTATTGATATCTAGTTCAGGTGTGTATTACAAAATTATTATTAAATTTCTACAAGTCTTATTATCTTGAGAATTTCCACCATATAAACAACGGAATGAACCAGTTACATTTTTTGAATGCGATATTTAGTTATACTTACGCTTTAGTCCAAAGTCCAAGCCACTATTGTAAACATAACCATGATTATATTTGATTAACTGGCATAGTTTAAAATTGGAAAAAACATATGCAGTCCTGAGTCTATAATCAGTAATGGTCTTAGTCTTACATTAACAATCTACCTAACACTATGGCCATGGTTCAACTGAACTACAAGCAATTGATAGTAATGCTTTGAATAAGTTCAAATATGTTATCTAATTTATAATTTTCTTCTAAGCCAGTGGTTCTCAACATTTCTTGTACTGTGACACCTAAATACTATTTCGAATGTGGTGAAGGTCCTCCCACAACTAATTATTTTTTCCTGCCATAAATTTTTTAAATAAAATTGTCGACAATTCCTCAATATTTAATCTATGCTATTTGGACAGTTTTGATGTCATTTTGAACATCGTTTACATTTCAAAGCAGAGATTTAAGCTTCTTCTAATAACATGAGAATTTGACTGATTTATTAAAAAAAATTGCATAATTCCGAAGAACTAGGCAACCACTGGCAAATTGTTATTCGACCGCGAAGGGTATCGCGACACACAGGTTGAGAATAGCTGTTCTAAGTATTTTAGATTAGCTATTACCACTTTACAAAATCTTATAAGGATATCTGACTCAAGAACTTTAGAGGGGGCAATGCCACAGATGGCCTATGCATACCTTTTTGCAAGAAACTTAGAGTCAAAGAGCGATACATAAACTAATTTTATAGTATTTCAAAACATATATTTATGATTTCATTTAACCTCAACTAGCTTAGTGTTGTGAATGTCCCCGCAAAATTATTCAGAAGAGAGCTTGGATTGAGAAAAATTAATAATTTCCATACAACTAATATGGATGGAAAACTTTTCAATAATGCATTGTTTCTATTTTTATATTGTAGCAGAAATTCCCTAAGATAGCATGCTGTGTGAACCCTCCCCACTGCATAAGGCGCGACAGCATCTGACCTTGCGCAAGCGCACCATGACGATGACGGAACTTTGGTGATCTATTGCCAGCTCAAAGTAGTTAACGTGTATTTTTGATGCCATTGACTTTAGATAGCTATATTATCTGAAGAATAAGTATTTGAATTCCTTGAATGTAAACATTGGATTTTCCATTGAAAAAACTCCATATTTTAATGTACTTCACAATTTTATATTTATGCGTGCTGAATGCTTGCGCTGATGTATTCCTAGACACAATCTCGTCAGAGCCAACGTAGCATAGCTCCCGCAGACGCACCTCTAAGTAGACATTCCACGATTGAAAGGGTAAGCTAATTAAATGACTTAGTTTAAATAAAAATACCAACAACTTCATTTCTATTGCATTGTCAATTTGTAAATACATAATTTTTTGATGTATAATATATCGAAATTTACAAAATGCATTAACGGTTATATTTTGGCATTGTTATTGATGTTAGCTATAAATCAGTTTAGCTTCTTCGTTACCTAAGTTGAAAATTTTTAAGAATAATTCATAGTTTAAGGAGATCATTATAACGATATAAACTTTAAAATTTACTTCGAAAATGATTTAGGAAAAGTCTGCTACTAGCCAAAAAATAAATCCTGCCGAGAATACAAGTCAGGTAGAAATGAGTGATAAACCCATGCGCACCATCTCAATTAAAGTTGATGAAGAGGAAAAGCTAGGCTTGAATGAAGAAACGTTGCCAGACTACATCACAGCGAATTCAATCGAACCTTCTGCGAATGAAGAGGTATTGAAAATATTAATGTGATTAATATATGTATGACATTAATAATAAAATAATGTTTATACTAAGAGTTAAATATTAGGCAAAAAAACAGATTGAAGAAGTAAAGCCAGAAGAAAAAGCTGTTGAACAATCAAAAACGGAAAATGAAATCAAACAATCGGAAGAAGGAAATCAGAACCCATTGACAGAAAATCGCGAACAACAGGATTTGAACTCAGCCGATCAGTAAATAAGAACAAATACTAAAATATACACCATTGCTATAAATTAATGCCAATAATATGAAGTACAATATATTTTATACCGAAAATTTAACAATTTCAGAGCATACAGAAGTACATACAATATATTTTATAATTGTCAAAACTGAAGCATAGAGACATCAACATTTTTGGTTGGATAGCATAAAGAATAGAATTTTATTAATAAGTGTAGCATTTTGGCAAAAATTTAACAAAAGCGGCGAATATTAATTTTAAAGCGTCAATAACAACAAAGGTTCAAAATTTTGTTATTCACCATTTCGTGGATTGAAGAGACCTACATGTTTTTATTTTTGAGTCTAAAACATACATAACTGCGTAATATTAGTCTTTCCGAAATCAAAATAATTTTTTGAGAGAGATATTTTTTGACTTTCCAATGGTCTTACAATACTGAAAATTATTTTGTCTTCTGTGTGCACATTTAATTCAAAAATTGAGAAAAAAACGAAAATGTACAATAAATTGTTTCAGCAGGATTATAACCTCTGCTGGGTAAGACGAGTAGCAACTAAGTAACTAGCTGACTACTGTGATTTTCAAACTTCAATTCCATGAGCTATTTCTTCTGCATTCTGCAGAAATTATTAAATTATAATATTACTAATAAAACTAAGAATAGGTTTCATATGAAAATGGAAAAAAAATTGAAACAATCTGATTGATGCATGATATATTTTTAAGACTTCTTAGATATTTCATAATATACCAATCATAAAAAATTACTTTTCATCTTAAGCTGTTTATATTTTCTTCATGGTGTAAACAGTCGGTTCTATTTTAAAAAATGTTAATCCAACCTATTAAGAAATTTGGAAGTCCTATGAAATAATCCCACCAGTAGACAATTTATAAGCCCTTGTAATGGTGAAAATTTATGCCAAAAATTATTTTTGTGCGCTGAAGCAGTCGTAGCAGTAAATATTGTCGATGAGAACAAAAATAATAAAAACAAAAATGTGATAAAAATATACAGTTATTTTCAAAAATAAATCATTAATACTAGCCAAGTGAATTAGTTGAGCGGTAAAAAGAACAACAGCAAAGGAAAAATCAAGAACAGCTAACTTCGTTGGTACAGTGATCAACAAAAGATTAAAATTGAACAGAAACTAATGTGGTGGAGTCAAATAAGCTGATGGAAGAAGATCGATTAACAAAATTAAAATAGTACTTAAAAGACCAGTTGGTTCTGAGTGCAACACATTTATATCTGCAAACATTGTGTGAGGGTAGTCTTGATCTTTGTGAGTGTAACAGAAATGAAACTGAAAAATGGAAATCAAAACAACTATTGAGCAGTTTATTTAGATAGAGTAAATCAAGAAGCTGTAAGTACATAGCAATAGGCAAACGCTTCAGCGTAGCAAGCGATTCTGTGTCTATATAATTGATCATCAATCTATTACAAGGTTACAGGAATTCGCTCTCCACACGGTAGACGCATAACTCAAACTGAAGAGAAAGAGAGATTTATACAATTTTACTTTATCTCAAACAGAAGTGCAAAATGGCATAGTTCCCGTAATTTTTAGGAATGTGAAGTTGAAGAGCCTTAAGCTTTTTGCTGAAGTGATTATTCCAAAGCAAGTTATGATATATCAGGCACTTACTATAAAATGACGATGAAGGAATAGCATTTAGAATGAATTTATCACTATAAATATCATATCATTATGATGAGCCAAAGTTGAAAGCTTTTCAAAATCATAAGAGATGTATTGAATATAAATAGAGGACAATTTTAAGTCTCGAGCAAAGTATAATGGAATCGCAGCTGTACACGCATTATGCAGGACAGAGTCCTGAGGGACTATGTCAGTAACAGAGAGATGCTTGAATTCGGGGCAATTTACAATGACCTTTGACCTTCTGAAATTGATTAGCGGGACATGATCTCAGCATTAGTACAAAATGCCCGGGTACTTCCAATTTTAGAAGTTTCAAAATTAATAGAAAAATGTGTAAGTGGTATCATTAAAGTTATCATAAATAAGATGAAGATATTGAAGAAGAAATTGAGTGATATTGGAGCATTTCTTTATTAATCCAATTTGAGATTTTGATAGTTTTTGTGAAGCTCATTGGTATAAATATCTGAAAAGTAATTGCTCAAAATACCAGAGATAACTTGGGTAGAAGACTAATGGCAAAGTAGTTTATAACAAGGTTAAATCTGCACTTTTTAAAAAGAAGTGAAGTGACTAAGAGTTTCAATAAATTAGGAAAATATGAGGAGAGAGAAAGAGAGCGACTGCAACACCATCTAGCAGCAATATAATTTCTGACTCACTTTTATTGTTCATGATATTTACTAGGCCAATTTTACAATGATTCATAAACATATAATTGCTATAGTGACTCACTTATTTATGTGGTCATTTTTGTTTGCATGCTTACTTTTGTTTGTTCACGCAATTGTTAATATACATTAGCTGACTAATTAGGGCTTACATCATGTTTGTGATGATACATTGCTGACTAATAATTTTCCTATCTGTAGCAATTCCATAAGTATCTATTGCTCAGCTAGCATAAAGGTGAGTCATACGTTTCGAAACGATTTGCCAAATTATGTGGATTTGATTTAATATGCTTGTTACGTGTTTTGATGTTATTTTACGTTATTTTGTCATTATTTTGTGTATGCATTAATGTTTTCATGATGCATAGTACCATAGCATGCTAGAATGATGGATTCTATACCTTTTCATTTACAAGCAGTTATCAATAATAAAGGTAACCATATCTTTTAAACTATTATCATAATATAGTCATAATGACTATATTTCTAGCAAATCGCAATTTTGATATTTTGTATACATCAATTCTTTGCAGGAGTTCCATTGGGATTTTATTTTTCAATTTTTTGTTTGATAGTTATATATAATATATATAAAGAGTTAAATAGAACCCCATTTATTAGCAAAAATTACAACTAAAATAATATATTTTGATTTATTTATGATATGCATGCGAGTGTTATTGTGAAAATTTCATCAAAAAAAATTACATGCATACAATATTAATGTGATATAGGCAAATATCATTTGATTTTGATAACTTCGAAAATTTCGATGTTAAGAAGAACATTGTTTACTAAAAAGAATATCCTCCCCAGTTTTGAAAACAAAGCAAATCTATTTGAAATAGCAGATGTTTTGGTAATTAACTACAATCAATCACATTTCCACTTTATTAAACAAAGTCAATATTTTACAATAGGTTGGCTCAAAAAATCGAATTATTTACATTATGAAAATGTGTTTACACAAATACAGCAACAAAGAAAAACCTGTTGTAATTAATTCCTTTGTAATTATGAATTATATTTATATCGATTTTCTGTAATAAATATTCAGTGACATTCAAATTGAGGTCAATTATTATTATTATTATTATTAAATAGATGTATTACCTTAATACAGGTCTACAAATATATTAAACAGTCAACAAAAGTCATTTATGGACTGATGAACTACAAGATGATTTGCATGATTTGCATGGACAAACAAGATAGTGTGTGCATCTAATATCAATACTAAAAGTGTAATTGAGATGTAATCTGCAAAAATCTAGGAGATTTTTTTTGACAATGCTGTAATCGTCAAGTAATTTAATGTTTGTGTTTATATGAATAAAATTAGCCAAGCAAGTGATGCGATTAAAATAGAAGTAAGCTGTCTTTGATTTCTTTATACGTGTTATTTGAAAGAGATTTAAATTTTTAGAACGTAATCCTGGGCGGTTTGGGTAATATAAAGATAAATAATCCAAAGCATTGAGATCCAAGCGGTTTGTTAAAAGTTTGTTTA
>CABFPE010000056.1:1347860-1360951 GCA_900660155.1 Hofstenia miamia | reverse complement strand
TTTATTTATATGAAGTCTCAAAATTTCAAGTGTAAATCCTATAGATTATATTTTATTATTATAAACAGTTTTTGTTAATATTATTAGTAAGTTTCCATAAACAAGCAAAGTAAAATTACCTTAGCAAAATGCAGTGCAACTCAATTTATATGAAAATTTATGAGATTGCTGAAACAAAAAATGTTTTTCAAACTTTAGATTTTCATAAGCCCTACTTATAAGATTTTTTTATAATTTGGGTCGGTAATTTTACCGGACAGCGACAGGCCGGTAAATTGCCGGCCCGGAGCCGNGGAACATTTCGAATTAGATCAGATGCATATATAAGTAAAAGTATTTTTGATATGAATTGTCGCATGAAAAAATACACTTTTGCTTTTGTTAGTTAGATTTTTAGGTATATGTGAATAATATATTATTTTCTAACTCTTTGATAACTTTCAGATCATATTTAGTTTCGCAGTAAAATTTGAAACTATGCGTAGTTGTTAAAAAATTCTTTAGATATGTTATTAATTACTATTTGCTAGAGTCATTGCCCTTATTGCATTCCAAGCTAAACAATCGCAAACATTGCGCTTTTTTCGTGATTAAATCCTTGTTTACTTTTAACGAGCGTAATTTAATGAGAGGTCAAAGCCAATTATAAAATAAAAGTGGATTTCTCAAATTGTTTGGGCATTGGGAAATGTGATAAGCTAATATATATTTTTAATATAGTAAACATAAAATACTGAATATTATTCTCCATTCCATACATCACTAGTAAGCTCAAATATATCCCTTCTGTCAATGTTCAAATACTACACAGACGAAAGTTCAAAATGAACTAATTGAATGGTCAATTTAGTGAGTCCATTTGGTAATAACAAAATTTAGTATTTTTGTGTTGATAAATAAAATTTTAGCATTTAACAGGTAGTATACACTCCTTAAAATAAACGATTGAATATAAAGCAATCTTATAAAAGGTTCGTTCCTAAAATGGAGCTATAGCTATAATAGTACAATAAACGAAATTAAAATGCCTAATTTTAGCATTAACAAAAAATGTGCATTCCTCAGAATATAAGATTTAATATAAAATAATAATACTAAAAGTTTACTGGGAAATGGAGCTATAAAATAACAGTAAACAATATTGAAATATCTAATATTTGATAATTAGACAAATATAATACTGTATAACTTTGTAAAAAATATCAAATGTTATAAAATATTCTTTTTCCTCATAAATTTTTAAACAAACAATTAGTAATTTCACATAAATCTGCTCACAGTATCCTTTTTAACTTGCGCACCAACAATACCAATTGCAGAAAACAACATGCGTTCCAGAAATTAGCAAAGCGCCGAAAAGTGAACAAATTTATTAATGAAAGGGCAATATCATGTGATTGGTTGATAATCAAGCTACATAGCCAAATGATCCGCTAGGGATATCTGCTAGTTGCATAAATGATATTTCCAATTAAAATCTCAAAATACAAATTTTAAGTGTAATTTCTTCAAAAAATTATATTAGAAACGCCGAAAAATAAAAATAGATATGACTATATACGTGCTACTAACAAGCTTAAAATTATACTGCCAAAGCAATGAAATGATCCGCTAGCAATTCTGTCCAATATTGACTGCAAAACAATGATTTTAGATGTATTAAGATAGGCTATAAAACAGTGAAGTCGCAAGATGGCGCGTTTAAAAATTTCTTGATATGTCAAAGCAATAACTCAATACCGCAGTATCTTACTACAAAAAATTAAAATTCTAGGTTTTTCTAATGACAGCATAGGTCTTATCTCCAGTTACTTATACAATCGCATGCAAAGAGTTAAAATTAATGAATCTTTTTCAGATTGGGTATGCACTAAAAATGGGGTTCCACAGGGTACAATTTTGGGTCCGTTATTATTTAATATTTACATAAATGATTTGTCCGAGCAAGTAACATGTGACGTTATACAATATGCAGATGACACAATATTATTTCATTCTAATAAATTTCCCGAAAAAGCGGTTCAAACTCTCGAAACAAACTGTGCTTCTCTTGCTAAATATTTTGCCTCTATAAAACTAAAAGTAAATCCACTAAAAACTCAATTCTGTATTGTTAAATCAAAAACTAAATCTACTGATACTTCAAGATACAAACTTAATTTCAACGGCATTCAAATAAAACAGGTTGAGTCTTTTAAGTACCTCGGAATAATTTTTGACATACATCTAAATTTTGAAGAGCAACTAAATCATGTTATTAGAAAAATGGCCATATCGATTAAAGCAATTAACTTAATTTCTCAAAAACTTCCAACTAAAGCAAAAATTCAATTAATATATGCTCTAATATTAAGTCATTTTAACTATGCCAATGTACTCTACACAGATATAAACCAACAATTTCTCAGGAAATTCCAAGTGCAACTAAATTGGGCTATTAAAGTAGCAGTAAATAATCATAGCTTTAATAAGAATAATGAATATAGAAAAATTTCAAAATTATTTTTACATCCGCAATGTTACATCCATATAAATGTCTTAACGACGTTCTTCAAAATAGTTAACAATACTTTCCCATACTACAAAAATGACTTTCTTGCTGCAAAATTAGTCAATAAACAAAATAAAAGAACACACATAATTCAACCTATTAGGTATAAGAAACGAATAATGAAAAATTCATTTCTAAACACAGCTATAAATATGTGGAATGAATTACCAAAATATATTAAACAAATAAGTAAATTAAAAAACTTTAAAATGAATATTAAAAAATATTTTTGCACTTATAATATAAAAAAACTGAAATGGCGAGGTTATAAATTTTATAATCCTGATTACTCTATTAATAGAAACTAGCAATCGCCATAGCCCAAGTTAACCACTTTTTATTTGTAAATAGTCATTGTTTTTTTTTGTTTAATTTTGTATTACTTTCTTGACGCTTTCAGAATTTGTTATCAGTATTTCTATTTATTGTTAAAACAATTTCTGAATATAGATTTTTCTTCTTCTTCTTTCTTCATAGTTTTACTACGCATTTGGAAACACCAATCTATAATGCTTCTCATGTGGCTTTGCTAAGTATCAAATTTCCCATAGGATTCAATAATATACAAGATCAATCGTGGAGTTTTATCAAGGCAAATGGAAATAAACATGGAATTTATGTGAAGGGCGTCCATGTGAAAAAGATAGAAGATGTGTTTAGCTTTGTTAGCCAAGTCTTAACGAAAATTGAATTGACGGTTGTTAAATCTGAAACAAATGACGAAAAAAGTTTTGAAAAAGTACTTAGTACTTTTTCACAAAACTTGTCATTGATTACAACAGTACCGAAATTGGATTTTGAAATCACCAGTGGAAGAGTAGTATAAAAATTAAACGCCGTATGAATTTGAATTAAATCAGGTAGGTGAAATTTTGGGTTTTGATCGTCACTATCGAAGAGTCAATGGTTTGAACACTGCTAAATATAGTTTTAATATTTTAATTTATACTGATATAGTCACTTGTCAGCATTATCAGAGTGGTAGCATCCAGTTATTGGATCAAATACCCTTATTCACAGTATATAGCAGGGCCTTTCAATAATATATATATACTTGTTGGTCAATGAATTATTAAATTTTCTTTGCTGTGGGCTATGCCGTCAAAATGTTTTTAGTCACCTAAATTTGATATGTAATTATAGCAATTCCACTTAGTAATACTAATAGATTCCATGTATATGCAATGAAATTTGCGCAGAAACCTATTTTTGACTATTAGTCAAAATATTTGACTAATAGGCAAAATAATACAAAACCGCAATTTTGACTATAGTCAAAAGACTAATCGTGTGGCACCTCTTTAATTGAGATTGTTTTCCAACTTGTGAGAAAATTCTAGTTTTATATGATTTGAAAGTGTTTTATTTAATCGTGATAATTTCTAAAGTGATTTGGATTTCACGTTTGAAAGATAACAATCTTTACGATTGGATTCATTTTGACATTTGAACAATAGGGTATATATAAAAATATTACGCAATGTTAACATTGTCTGTTAAGAAGTGCAACTTTGTACACACAGCGGTATAATGGAATTTTACATGGTTGTACTGTTTTTATAATTTGTTACATTTTGACATTTGAACAATGGTAATAGATAAAACTATGTAATGTTGACATTATCTGTGAAGAAGTGCAACTTTATACATAGAGCGGATTAATGAAATTTCAAATTGATGAAAGAACTACCCATAAAAATTTGAAAATTTTTGGTAAGCTATTTTTATAATTAAATCTCAGATATTGTTTTGATTCTTAACACTTTTTTGCAATACTATCTCTAGTTAGTTTTACAGATATTTCTGTTAAAATGTGATCAATTTTATTTTATTGAATTGCTGCGAATTTGCAATCTGATGTTAAATAAATTATATACTTTATCATAAAAAGAAACGTCGTTTATTTGTTAATACACATCTTAATTGAATTTGTTTAAACGTTTAATTGTCATGTGTTTTATACTGTGATCTATCACTTCATTTGACTTGTTTATTAATCATTAATTTACATACTACCGCGTGAAATTCATAATGTGCAAATACACATTGCTTTTGTTTCCTACAGCATTCTAACCCCTACAATGATGATAAACTAACACAATAGACAAATTGAATAGTGCGATATATATGATCATTATAAGCAAAGTGTAGAATAAATTACATCTTTGTCTTGTCTTAAACACGTATGTGGGTTTTACAACATGTTTATTAAATATTAGAAATTGCGAGTTTTTGCAAAAACTAGTTTTTGTTTTTTCCGAAAAATTATTTTGCTTTAATACCGAAATAAGGCATTACGCTTTTAATGAAAATTATTATTGCTCCGATTTGTTATTAAATTTTACCAAATAAAAGAAGTAAGTAAACATGTAAACTAAATTAATTTGGTATTTCCAATGTGATGTATGTTAATAAAAAACAAGTATGTAAAATAAAACAAAATATTTTTGTTTGAAAATACTTATAAAATATGACTTTTACCAAAGAAATTTAGCAATAAAATATAATTCCAAAAACGTGAATTTCTTGCATATAGAATTTCAATGATATTTGACAATTATTTATGTAATATGTATGAAAAAATTGGCTACATTTTAAACAATAAACTGCAAACAAATGTGTTTGCCAACAAATATTATAACAAAAGAGAATATATTCCAATGACGTCAAAGATACACAGACGGTCAAAGTACAAAATTACATCATATCGATCACAGACATGCCCGACAAGGTCAAAAGGTCATTTGTGCTACCTCATACGACCCAATTTATACTACTTCCACCATTGTTATTTCTTTCTTGAGTCATGACGTGTTTTATATCGAGATTAGAAAAACTATTTAATACATCTTGTCACACAGTGCTTTGCATGCGGAATTAAATGTTAGTTGTCATAAAGTGATGCTTTCCATAGCATGAAAGAACGACACAAAAATTAGAGGCAATTCGTTTTGGTTTCAAATGTATCTACACGTAAAATAACACAATATGATGATACTTTTCTTTTCATAACCCATCTATATTATAACATTTCACGTTTAAACTAGTATGATTTAAAATTTTCCCTCTTTAAACTAAATTAAACATATTGATTTTTGCTACATTGAATATCTTGTTTAATCACATGAATTTTAAATTTCTTATTTTTATAACTCGCAACTTACTGAAACTAAATTATACACATTAATTTTCGCTTTGTTGTGCCGTTATTATGATATTAACCAAATATATATTAAAATTTTCAAGTCATAGCAGAGTTTTATATCATTGTTAAGCGATTTTATAGAGGTTGTTTTTTCGCTACATTGACCTAAAAAATATTACTTTGTAATTTTCTCAAAGTTCTTGGCGATGTACCTCTTAAATACCACGCGTCTATATTTTTTATGTGTGAACAATACACTATTTACAAGCATTTGTATGCTTAGAATGCGATCTCAACATGGAGTTGAATAGTTTATCAGTTGGAAATCATATCTGGTGATGCGAAAAATTGACCTCAACTACAATAAGACAGTGAATAATGAATATGTAATTGTTTCTATACCAACTAGAATGAGAGAGTTATTAAAGAATTCATACATTATTTCCATAGCAAGTGAATAATTGGAAAGTTATAAGAAGTGAAAAGTAGAAAACTCGTGTAATGTATACAACTACGCAAAAGTCATAAAGCCAGTAAAACTGAAAAAGATGTGCAAAGTCGACAAATAATGTAATAGTCAGCAAACGTGTACAACCCCAAAAATCCATATCAACCAAAAAAAAGAAATGCAGAGAAGATCACTGTCTAAAACTAATATCATAATAGTGTATTAATGAAAGCATGTATACTTATAAATCTTACTAATAACATCTCATGTATAATTTTTTGGAAAACGACATTGCCTTTCTCAGGTAATGTATGGAAAAAGCAAATTAAATTACACCAATTGTTAATCATTAGCTGAGTATAGAAGTTTTTATGGACAGTACTTAGCAATGTATTATCACAAAGTGCAAAGTATACTCTCAGCAAACAATGTCGTGCATATCAGAAAATAGATGAGTGCAAACAAGTAAATATGCAAACAAAGTAAAATAAAGTATTTGCTTTAATGAATTTTAGCACTTGTCATTACACGGAGTCAAGGATATTTTGATTAATTTCTTATTTTTAACTTTCAACTAAATTATGAATGTTGAGTTATTATTAGAACTCAAATTCTTTGCAGACGTTTTGTTTTTTAATTTAACTTGTAGCTCACTACATGTATTTTCAAGTTTATACGTTTAGAACAAAGGCAGTGCATATCATTGAATTGTGACTAATTTGGCGATACAAAACGATGGAAAAGTGGAAGACCATGTGACGCATACAATCACGTAAAACAAACCCCATAAACCCAATAAAGTGAAGAAAAAAACATGCAAAAGTCGACAAAGCAGTGAAAGCCGGAAAACCCATGTAATGTATGCAGCCATGCAAAGTCATAATCCAAATAAAAGTGAGAAACGTGCGAAGTCGAGAAAAGATGTATCACTCTACAAATGTGTACATCCCGAAAAATCCGTATAAACCAAGAAGAAAGGCAGAGAGAAGAAGATTTAAACGCATGTGTGTGTATGTATAAATTATATTAATAACATTGCATGTATAATTTTTAGGAAACGAAATTGCGCCTTTATGCATAAAACCCTGTTTATGTACGTTAATAAAACAACAAGTATGTAAAGTAAAACATGTAAACTAAGTTTAACCACATAAATAACATAAAAAATAATAAATGTACATGACTATACAACTCCCATGACGTCAGTAAAACACCCTCGTCAATATTCACA
Organism: Hofstenia miamia; assembly: GCA_900660155.1. Classification (NCBI taxonomy): domain Eukaryota; kingdom Metazoa; phylum Xenacoelomorpha; order Acoela; family Hofsteniidae; genus Hofstenia; species Hofstenia miamia. Next base: position 1,353,576 of record CABFPE010000056.1, on the reverse strand, counting down.
ACATCACAGGGTCAAAGGCCACCCTCTCGACCAATCAGAGAAAAATGCGATCTCCTTGCCCCCACCTCTCGACCAATCAGAGAAAAGTGCGATCTCGTCTCAGCCTCCCTTACTGCTTATATATATATATATGTCAAGTGTTCGCTCTTTTATAGTCTTTGAAAGTTTGGACTAATATCTCTATTGGGGGAAGTTCTTTTGCGCAAAATTAAAATTTTTAAATTATTTTTCTAATATATCAAAACATGCAAATTTTGGGGTGGCTGCACACTGTAGTAGCCCAGCCAGACATTCAATTGGAGACAAGGTGATTTTTATCAAAGGAAAGTACCACTTAAGGTGATGTTGCAGCAACAGCCATGTGCAGCATTGTGACACACGCACCCATCAGTACACCGCATATTCTATGCAGATGACGGTGTAATTGGAGGAGAGATCCAAGATGTCCTATCATGGAGGAAGATGCTTAAGAAACGTGGATCGAAACTTAGTTACTACCCCAAGCCCTCAAAAACTATCCTTTTTGTCAAGCCTAAACAACTTGACAAGGCTAACAAATGCTTCAGCAGAGAAGGCGTAACTTTTTCACATATGGTGTGAGGTATCTAGACGGCTTCCTGGCTATTGTTCTTTATTGTTCTAAACATCTGAAAAATGGAAGAATGATCAAAATTAACCACTAAAACCTCAGAAATTGCAGTGACTCAACAACATACAGCTTATTCGTGTTTTTCAAAGAGCATCCAATTCAAATGATTTTATGCACAGAGATTTACACAGATGCCTTATGACACTTTCAAAACTCTTGAGGATAACATCAGACTAAAATTACTTCCAAAGTTTTTTGGCAAATATGTAGACTAATCTGACTCGATTTTTACGACTACCAACCAAACTTGGTGGCCTTGGGATTAGAGACCATGGCTTACTGCTCTTCCAATTAAAGTAGAGGGGTTTTGCCTGAACAAGAGCGAGTTTAGACATAGCATCCATTTGAGGTATGGTATTGAACCTGCTGGTATGGCTACGACATGTGTATGCAGCAAGGGATTATCCATTGCAGAAGCACTCTCTTGCACCACTGGTAGTTTCATTGCAAGACGTCATAATGAATTGCGTGATATACTATCTGGAGTTTATATTTATAATAAAAAACAACTGCATCTCACACAAATAACAATGGAGTGCTCTCCATCTTGTTCTAACACTTGTGATGGAGCTAGGCATTTAGCAGTGGATGAAACAATAGGAATAATTGTTGTCCTATCTGGATTTACAAAAGAGAATTTTCTAGGCAGTGGAATAGATGTTTGAATGATCATTCATTATATTGAATTGATATGCATGTGCCGGTCATTACTGAAATAAATGATTGGCAATCACATTGCTTTTTAGTCCTGAAGATACTGTGATTTTAGATCAAGTCAAGATCGTCTTGACATTAGCATTGTGGAATTATCTGATGAATTGGACGTTGCCTCATATAATCCTGTAGAAAAAGCCTCTTGATGTTGGTTTTAGCCTGCACATTTTTTGAAACTCACTTGCACTTATGTGTGATTTATTTGAATATTATGTTTTTTAAATTTATTTAACATGTTTCGGCATGCTACTGCCATTTTGAAAAAGTTTCACACTATAAAATTTACAAAATTTTCATCAAATTATATTTTATATTTTCGGTAAATTTAGTTTGTATTTAAATTCATCTTTTTTGTTTAAGATTGGTTCCTTTAATTATATATAAATTGATTCAATGATGCTTAGTTGAAAATTATCAATTGACTTGGATAAAATTTTATATGTAAATTTCATATCACAGTTCCTTAAATGATCAGCGATGGTCGAATGAATTTTGTGTTCCTTAATTCTTAATTGTAATTTCCTTGACGTCTTTCCAATGTATTGTGCACCACAGTTGCAAGTTATTTCATACATTACTTTGAAATGTTTTCGATCTTGGTTTCTGTTTTTAGTCCTATTAGATGTCTTAGTTTATTGGTCTTTAATATAAAGTCTATCATTAAAAATGACGGAGTGATTCTTTTCAGATATTTCTGTAATTTAATTGATTAAATTACAGAAATATCTGATTGATTAAATATTCAATATTAAAGATGTAATTGCATAAATCACTTTGTTTTTAGTTTCTTGACTTTGTAGTAAGTCTTCTAGTTTTTCTTTTATAATTTTATTGACTATATATGCTGGATATTCATTACGCTTTAATATATCTTTGATCTTTATGATTTATGAATTTCTTCGTAATTGTGATCAATCATGAAATTTCGATACATCAGACCTTTGATCATGGATTTTTTGTATGCAAAAGGTACGTTTGAATTGTAGTTAATTACTAAATTTGTATCCGTTGGTTTGCTGTAGTATGATGACAAATTTGTTCTATATTCTTTCAATGTTAATATTGAGAAATGGTAGTCTTTTGTTGTTTCCTTCTTCAATGGTAAATTGGATTACAGATTCTAATGAATTCAAGGAAGTATGTCTCTAACATTATATTGTGATATAACTAGTATATCATCAACATATCGAGCATAGTAATGAAATTTATTCATTATTTTGGCAACATTCATTTTTTGTTCAAATTTTGAATGATGATGAACTAGAACCAAAATTATAAGTATCTGAGAATTTCGTAATCAATATTCCATGACCTATTGAATTAAATGCTTTTGCATAATCTAAAGATAATGTAAACACATTCATTTCAATATATGAGTTGTCTCCTATCTTCTACTGTATCAAATGGAGAATTCATAGTTAAAAAATATTTTCAAAAGCCAAATTGACTTTGATTTACCATTACAGCCAAATAAAACAGCCTATTGAAGATCTGTCTCAAAGAATAACATGATTATATTGAATCCAGATATCAACAACTGTTAAGGAAATTGAATGGAGATCAACAAAAAGCCATTAAAACAATAACGCAAAGGTTGCTCTTCATGGTTTACTGCTCTTCCAAAAAAGGATTTCACCTCAACCATTTGAGGTATGATGTTGAACCTGCTGGTATGTCTACGACGTGTGTATGCAGCAAGAGGTTTTTCATTGAACTTCAAATTTCTTACCAATTAAATGGAGTCATTCTCTAAGGATTTACATTACTCGTCATTAAGCATTAAAATATATTGTTTAGAATAATGGATCAAATGAACTAAACTCTATGGACCTGCGGCCACTCAGTAAGTTACTTAGCTTGTACTAATGTTTGTCAATATAATGCATTTCCGGAAAATAGTGCTTCTATTTGCATTTTGCCCTAACTTTAAACCACTCTGTGTATAAGAGACAGCTATTATTTTTTTTGGAATTACTGGTATATTAGCTGAAATAGGGATAGGGAATCAGGCAAAGATATAGTTTTTCAAAAATATGTTTTCATCAGAAGATAGTTGATTAAGTTATGATTAAATATCTGATGTTTTATGTTATCTAGACATTGTATGTTCTTGTGGATTTATGTAAGGACATGGTAATCTATAAATCTGCCTCTGGCTACTAATATTTAGTGTTAGAATTATTTTTATAAAAATTAATAACTAGAAGGAACATTTCGTAAAAAAGATTACTGGCGATTAAAAGTATGCAGGTCATTATCAATAAACATCGAATTCTGTCATAAGGATATTGCGCATGTTAAATGACTGTTCCTTTAAATAAATTTGGATTACAAAAATTACAAACAATTGTTCTTCACATACCATTTTCAAATTATTATTAATGATTTGACTGTTAATTCAAAATAAATATACTTCTGTTTGAAAATGTGCAAGAATTAACCAACAAAAACAATACAAAATATTCAATATATAATTTACTTTGCTACAAAATGTTTAAACTGAAATTTCAAAATGTTGACAATCCTTCACCATTATACAACAAAAGGGAAATAAGAACAACAAATATGCTGGAAAAGACAATAATACCTGTTAAACCTATAGTTCGCCAGATTCTCCTAAAAAATAATACAATCAAAAAGATAAACAGCAAAAGAAGGCAAAAGCGAGAAAAGTAGAACTTGTCACCTACATTATCACTGGGAATGTCATCTTCAACACACTCGATATTTTCATCTAAATGATTTAAATGATAGCCTTCAGCACATTGTAAGCAATCTTTATTGGATAGTCCTTTACATGATGAACAAGACTCATGGCACTTAGCACATTTATATGATCCCGCAGAATTTTCACAGAATTCATTTGAAGCACATACATTTCTAGATTGACATTCATCAATGTCTTCACAGTCAAATTCATTAATTTTATGATAACCCATTGAGCACAATTCACACCAAGTACCGTTATAGCCAACTTCACATTCACATTGACCTAAATTGAAACAAAATAATTCGTGCCTATTTCATTGTATATTAAATATTGTCTTGTCTATTACGCTTCAGAGTAATTTAATGTTTTCACAACTTGGTTATGGAGTAAGCAACAAAACCACAATTACTTGTACCAGATCGAGTTCCATTGCCATTGCATGTGCCATGATGAGAACAAATTGTCAAATCATTTTCCTTACTGACATTGCAGGGCAAACAATCTCTGCCATAATGACCAAAAAGACAACAATACTGCTTGTTAGTCACACAGAGTCGTGCATCCAATTGCTTCCAGTTACTTCCATGGCTATGTTCATTGAGCCACCAATCTTCTAGTAATTCTTCCATTATAGAATACATTGAATGGCAATCATAATCCTTAAGTTACACATTATTGAATTTTAAATGCATAATTATATAATTACAATAAAGTTTGTTCTTCAATATATATTCCTAATAACAACAACCGAAACATTTGCGACTGAATAAAATATTTCAATAACTACAATACAAAATTTTAGAAATTTGACTTAAAAAACGTATCAATATAACTATTAAATAATTCGATAATAAAAATCGTTTTTGTCATCTCAGAATAATAGTAATAATCCTTCACAACTATAAAGAATTCTAAGGGATATGAAAATTATTATTTGCATACGTATAGCTATGCATATAATATGAATAAACACATACACACACACATATATGTATATATAATGAAAAATAATTGATTGTAAAACTATAAATTTACAAATTATTAATTAACAACAAAATAAACTAAAATGAATGATTATATATACCATTTTAATCATATTGTAATAATAAATATAAACATTCAATTCCGAAAAACTTGTTTAGAAGAGCTGTTTTACTATAATCGAATTACAATGTAATTACAAAACCTTTTGACAAAATATTTGAAAATCTAAGATCTAATAGGAATCCTGAACAGTTATTGCAAAAGACGTCAAATAAAGCTCAACATCCTGTTTATTAGAACACAATTCACAAGAAAACGAAGATAATATATTTTGGAAAATAAGTTTTATTAAACCACACAAAGCACGTCTTAAGAAATCTTCCTATAATTTAAATAGAAAACTAAGGCAATTGCACCAATTCAATTTATATTAAGGAAGAAAGACCTAATTAAAATACAAAACGTCATCAAACTCTCTCATATATTTTAGTATATTTTGATATTAATTAATGATTCGTAAATTAAAGTTCCACCATCAATAAATTTTGTTTTTGATTGACGATAATACAGTAAATACCGAAAGTACTTTCACTTAAAATTTTCATTGCTTTTTCGTAAAACAATAAAAAGATTAGAATTAAAGCAACATATATATATAT
>CABFPE010000056.1:1316501-1342648 GCA_900660155.1 Hofstenia miamia | reverse complement strand
CTGCAGGACACAACTCTGGATAGCATTCCATCACTGACATTGCCCAGGAGTTAACATCTCCCTTGAACAGAACATAAATCTTTGTTGTTGCGATCAAGACTCTTGTTAAAAGGTTTCAACATCCATTCAGGTGAAGTCAATTATCTTAAATTCACAAAACATGTGTTCATGTCCGTCTTCATTTTGACAAGGTAAACACACGTCAATGTCGTCCTTTTTTAATTGCGGAAAGTAATTGTATTCATTACGTCCTAATGTGTTCTTAAAAAGTGTGTTGATGAAGCCCAAAATCTCAATTCCTGTGAAAATAAGTTTTTTTGCCTTCACAAGAAACCGCGGAACTAATGTGCGTTACATTTTCATCCAAACATTTCTTTATGGATGCTTCTTTTGTATCTGTTTGTAAACACTTGCAATTAAAAATTCATCAACAACCTTCTCAATAGAACTGCTCTGGTGCCATGAGTATACCATCAAAATAGCATTTTTTCCAAATGCGCTCTTGTTCAGTTGAATTGCAAACTTAGGAGTAATCAGCTTGTTGAAAACAGTTTCTCCACATCTGTTGCCATGTCATCAATTCTTCTCCGAACGGTGTATTTAATGAGCAAAATTTGCCTCAATACCAATTCGGGGTTTGTTTTCATGACTGTCTTAATAATTGCCGGTAACATAAGTTGGTCACTGATTATATGAGGCCTACCCTGTTTAGCAATCATAAACGACAGATCAGATGATGCAGTCAAACCAGGTACTAGTAATCAGCTTTGTAAGATTATTTAAATATGGGAAGTTAAAAAGAAAGAGCAGCATTAAGTGTTAGATCGAGAACATTGAGGCGTATCCACATAATCATTTAGAAGAATAGAATTGAGAGAAAGGTCGAAGCAAACAAAACTGATCAGACAAATTTTCTAGAAAAGGGATCTACAAAGATTGTAAAAATGTATCAAGATGAGAGCACAGGACTAAGTCGAGAGGGTGGAGCTGGACGTAGGAGATAATACAAGTTATTGAAGAGAATAGTTAGCAAAAATATCTAAAGAAGCAGACTCATGTGAGTCATTAGAATAATAATAATAAATATAAGGAAGATTACTCATCACAGACAAGAAAATGACGCTGAGTGGAGAATCCAAGTTGAAGAGAGAGATATTGTTCATATATAACTTACTTTGTACTATTTATCAAGTCGCAAGAACCAATAAGCGTTTGTACAGTGTATGTTATTGTTGCACGACTGTTTCTCAAAACGAAAATATACATTTCGCTTATTTAATGAGTAGGAGTCCAAAAGCAAATTTTATATCTCCGTAGATATTTTGTGCATCATTTTTGATTTGATGTCAAACGGAAGACCCGCCGTTATCTAGATGGTTAAAAACTAACTTGTGAAAAACGAACAGTAATAAATTTAAAATAAAAACACGTATATATTATTAAATGAGCACAAACCATTAAATGAACATTGTTATTAAACGACTCGTTGGCTAAGTATTTTCCTGTATTAACGTATTAGTTCCACGTGTTACTATCCTACAAGTTAGCGATGAAATTTTAAAAAATAAATTCTAAATCTCAAAATTTAGGAAACCACAAAATAAAATTATTTTGACCTATGAAGCTAAATATATTCTAATCATTTGCATAGGTATGATAAGTTACTATTTTTACCTGGCAATCGTTTTATAGAAAATACTGAAAATTGTTCAATGTAATATGTACACAATAATGTGAAAAATTTGTCACATTTTGATCATCAAGAATTCGACATTGGAAAAGGGTTAGGGTAAATTAGAATCATCGGCATTGATTTTTAGCATGTAGGGAATTTTCCGTCGATAGTACCCTTAGTTTGTTTTGACGTATTTAAATTTAACTAAATTTGTATAACAAAAGAATTTTAACATTATTTGAATGATTTAGATTGATCCTATTAGTACTTATCTGGCAATGAATAGAGAAGCCCTACAATAACAATTCGGCGTATATAAGGGCTTTAATCTCGTACTTTTAGGTTTAACTCTTTCAATAAACACACGTATTCATTTGGTTTTGAATATATTTATCACCAGTTATTAGCGATTATTTGAGCAAATAACTTCGTATTACTAAAGAGTAAGAAACATTTAAAAAAGATATTGAGGAGTGAATTTACTTAGAATTGCTTAGGTGAATCTGTGAAACATTGTAATATGATTGTAAATTTAGGAGTTTGTCGGCCAGTATTACAGGGATCATGTTATTGAACAGCTTTTTTATCTAGGAATAATTTTAAATTTTTCTTATGCGTAAGAATAAATCAATAATTTGCTGATAACATAAATTTCAATAGTGCTATGTTTTGAAACAGTCATGGAATTTTGATGCTTGATACTACTGATGGATGCATGGGGGCATTTCCTTTACATATCATCTCCAATAACATCTCTTCTCCACTCTCTTATACACTACTTTAGAATATAGTAAAAAGCTGCATTTTCTATTAATATATGTGACCATTAAGGCTAACACAATTATTTTATATTTCATGAATAAATCAGGGATTCCAATAAGTACAGGGCTATAGTGAAAAAAAACTATCCTTGAAATAGAAACAAATCACTTGCATATTGATACAAAGCATACATGGTTCACATACAAATAACTGAGATATTTGCTAATAATTATAGGTTGTGTAAAGCTGCAGTTATGAAAAAATGGAAACAATCTCTTGGGATTTACAGGAACATATAACTACTAGAGAATTATATTGTAAAATAATTCATTACAATAAAAAAATTATTAAATCCATCAATTTCTATGAAATAAATAGTAATAAATTGCTGATAATTATTGATGTCTACTGTAGCATCATCCAAAAAGCAACTAAGCTGCTAGTGAGGAACAACGTCGAATGATTAACATTAATTGATTGTAAAATTTAGTTATTGATCTTAGTTATTTTTGTAAGATGCAACTAAGCTTTAATATTGTTCAAATTAAGAAAACTTGTTAGCCGATCAAGAAACATTTGACAAATTAAATTGAGCGAAATAACGCTTACGTAGGAACAGCCATATTGGCAGACGAATCATTTGAAATTTAAAATCAGCAGGTACTTTTGTAGAAATTTTATAAATAGCATTGATTCAACCATAATTTTGATGAACAATAAATTCTTCGGAGTTTATTTAATTTTCATTCTACTCTTATCTGGTTTGATTATTTAATAAAATGTGCAGCTAGGCAAGTTGTGTCGAGTAGTGGCTGGATTCCATCACGGGATCGATTCGAAGGGTCCTTGTGCCAGTCACGAAACCGCACTTATGTTACGGTTAGGAGTTTTTCGATTCTTGCCTAGTCTGACTATCGATCAATACATGTATGAAATAATCAATGCTTGAAACGACTGGATAGTCGACACTTAGGAATATATATATATTCTTAAATGTAGGAGACTCGACTATAATTGACTTGATAAATGACCTTACATGTAATACTATTAAATGTAGGTGTAGGAAACTGCAATCTTATTACTTAAATTATTAAGCCGATAGTTTTACGGTAATGGCTATTCTAATATTTTGTAAATGCAGTTAGTGTCAATGCCCGGTTGCTTTACTAAAATCAAAACAACAAACACTTTACAACTTTGAGTTTAAGTCAGTTACAACTTTACTTGAGTGCACACACCGAGCTAACGTAGGGTACACATAACTAATTCCAGTTGAGCTGAGGTGGTGCCGTGGACTCAATCATTGGTTAAGAAGGAGAGGAGCTGTCTTGTGGAGATCGGCTTCGGGCAGGAGCCCATGGAAGAACTGAAGAGGAAACGTCATACTGCTCTGTCACCTAAACAGTGATGGTTAATACTCAATTATTAAATTAACATAACTAGTTAATAAGAGAGGAAAGTCTGATGGTTCAACAAATTGGTAACACCTCACCCGCAGTTTACCAAGCATTCCTTAACAGTAATTAGACACGGCGTAATAAGCTAGGTGGAGGATGTTACACTACATATGTAAACATTAGGTTTACATGGAAACAAATCTTATTATGGTTGCCAGCTTAGCTTACAAAATATTGAAGTTTACAGACATTATAGCAAACTACTTCAACTGATTTTATATTGACATTGTAGAAATTGCTAAGTTGCATGATAATGCTGCAGTAACTCTTTGCAATAATATACTTAGAGTTTAATCCTAACATGCATGAAAGGAAAACGTAAATATTTGTGGTGAGTTGATTTAATGTAATATTATACTTGAAACTAATAGAAATTATAATATTTATTAAATGCTTTATTTTAATAAATTGAAACTAATCTAGAATACCTTTTGGAATATTTTGAGGACAAAATGAAATACAGCAGTTCTTCTGATGATATAAAACTAATCAACTTTTGTTTTTCTTTAAATTTTGAATCTAATCAAATCAGGAGTGTGCATTGCAAACTGGAGCATCCAAGAGGCACCATACCACAACTCTTGAAATAGGAATATATAGAAAGTGGCAGAGAAAAATCATATTACTCTACACTCTTATTGAACTATATTTTTGTTTTAATTTAGCCTACTTATCTTTCTTTAAGAAGAAGTAATCTACTTTTGATTGCATAAAAAGTTTATTCCTAGTATTTTTATGCATATTCTTAAATGGTATTAAATTGTTCCCTAATTTCAGTTGATTATTGTAGAAATTTTGCATAGTTTCCTTAGAGTTTTTTAATTATTGATACAAGTTAAATTAAAACTAATGAGATATCAATGGAAGCATAGTTCCTAGTGTCATTAATTAAGGGATGCTACTAAATTAGCTTTCAAGTGTTGCATTAGGCAAAAATCTTATGTAGAGTCACTGAGGGACTTTATGCTAAATTTTAATTGATTTTGTAATTTGTTATGATGTCAACATGACATAACCATTTATTTTGAGTTTAGTTTACAATACTATTTTAATGTCCCCTTACTTTGGTGCTACATAGTATTATTGCTCAATTCAATTTGTGAGGGAAACATGATGACATGATATTATGTTGTAAACAAAAGCAGGTAATAATTTAAATGTATAAAAACAAGCAACAATGTAGAAATGGTTCAATAGAGTTTATCTAGCCTCAACTTTGTTTATTTTCTTCTTTATATTACTTTTTTGATTTATGCTGTTTACAATAATTATTGTGTAAGCTCTGACAACAATTTGGGAGTACTTCCTCAAGTACTGATGCAAGGAGTAGTGTTCAGACAGTAAGCAGCCCAAATTGTGGACCACATTAGGTTATGTGTATGGTTATTAATAGAAATAATAAACCTTTTCATTTGATTGCAACAAGTACATTCACTGATAATTTATTACACTAAGATGATATTATACCATTGGTTACACTAATGCATGGTAATTACATGCTATTTATTTAGTGAGCTGAGAGATAAGAAAACAAATGAGCTATTTATTTTGTAGTGAGATAGATAATAAATCATAAGACAAATGGGGTAGTACCAATCAAGCAACTTACAAACTTCTATTTTCATGGACAGCACTTTTGCTGGAAGCCATATAAATTGGTCATCCTGGATGATTTCTAAACAGTTACTAGTTACATGGATGATTTACTGATGTTTTTTTCATATATCAGTTTTTATTTGAATTGGGGCTGTTACTATATGGTCACTTCTGCAACCTTCTGCCATGACAATGAGTTCTATAGTGCTAGTAGAGTTCCCAGCCCCCTGATTCTACATGGTGACCCTGACGTGATCCTGAACTGCCACCTGATGCTTTTATGGTTTTAACTTGTTTATCTTGGTCCTAATTTGATTGTGTCAGCTGGGATAGTTGTTTCCCCTGACTGTGATTACTGTTCTGTCTCTGTGCTATTACATGTTGGATTTATTAGCAAATACTACCATACTTCTTTTTGGTGTTGCTACTGTTCTGTTAACTCTGTTTGAATTTTAAAATCAGCAGGTACTTTTTGTAGAAATTTTATAAATAGCATTGATTCAACCATAATTTTGATGAACAATAAATTCTTCGGAGTTTATTTAATTTTCATTCTACTCTTATCTGGTTTGATTATTTAATAAAATGTGCAGCTAGGCAAGTTGTGTTTAGTAGTGGCTGGAATCCATCACGGGATCGATTCTAGGGTCTTTGTGCCAGTCACGAAACTGCACCTATGTTACGGTTAGGAGTTTTTCGATTCTTGCCTAGTCTGACTATCGATCAATACATGTATGAAATAATCAATGCCTGAAACGACTGGATAGTCGACACTTAGGGATATTTATATATTCTTAAATGTAGGAGACTCGACTATAATTGACTTGATAAATGACCTTACATGTAATACTATTAAATGTAGGTATAGGAAACTGCAATCTTATTATTTGAATAATTAAGCCGATAGTTTTACGGTAATGGCTATTCTAATATTTTATTACATGCAGTTAGTGTCAATGCCCGGTTGCTTTATTAAATAAAAACAACAAACACTTTACAACTTTGAGTTTAAGTCAGTTACAACTTTACTTGAGTGCACACACCGAGCTAACGTAGGGTACACATAACTAATTCCAGTTGAGCTGAGGTGGTGTCGTGGACTCAATCATTGGTCAAGAAGGAGGGGAGCTGTCTTGTGGAGATCGGCTTCGGGCAGGAGCCCATGGAAGAACTGAAGAGGAAACATCATACTGCCCAGTCACCTAAACAGTGATGGTTAATACTCAAGTACTTAATTAACATAACTAGTTAATAAGAAAGAAAAGTTTGATGGATCAACAAATGGGTAACACCTCACCCGCAGTTTACTAAGCATCCCTTAACAGTGATTAGACACGGCGTAACAAGCTAGGTGGAGGATGTTACAATTGTAGTCCAAAAGTAATACCATTCAACAGTTGGATTGTTCTTTAATTTGTCTTTACCTAACTCTCCTAGACAAGTTTCCCCAGTGAATTATCATAAAGTCCTTAACACTCATAATGCTCCACCCATTCTTTTTTGACCATATAGTGATCCCACACCATGTTTCAATGCACAGACATTGGAAATCAAGCACCTAAAGGAGTCACTATCTCAACAGGTAGCCATGTGAATGGAAGGTGAGCAACATATTGAGTTGCTGCAAGCTTATCTCAACACACAACACATTGAATATCAAAGGATGGAGAAGAAAATGTTGGAAGCCATCATGTCATTAGAGCTACAGATCAGTGAGCTAAATGCTGTGTCTAGGAATATTGAGGAATCCTCCTTGCCTATGTCTGCCAAATATGTAACCTGTTCTGTATTGGATGTGGTCATTGATGATTTCAGGGAAAGGTTAACCCATCAGTTTGCTCAGATGCTTACTTCTCAACATGGGCTTCAATCATCACAAACCAAACATTGTCCACCCCTAACTTGGCATCACTTTGTACCTCTTTTGTAAATTGTCATCCAACTTTCACTCAGTCATTGATTACTAATGTGTCCACTTTATCTACTATAGCTACACCTCAAGTACTGTGTCAGGTTCCCATTGCTCCCATTGATATGACTGTCATGCCTATGGTTTACAAACATGTAGCTGATGGATATCCCAATCTTGGTGTATCTATTGGGTCTTTGACAAGTGGTCAGCCCTGGTTTACAAGTTGATTCTACCTCCAGATTATAGCAGTGGACAAGAATTGTTCAGCAAACACTCTGTGCTCCTGAAATTTATTGGCCAAATCAACAGAGTATCCCAGTCCTTCAATGAGTGGTTTTTTCTATTTGAATTGACAATGAAGCAATATTGTAAGTCTCAAGAAGCCACAGTATCTTAGTTTCCACTATATCTTCAGGGGTTAGCATACAACCAATACATGATGCTGGATCATGTAATGAAGACTGATTACCATTATAGAGCTCAACATATCAAACACAAATACAAGACTTTGCTATATGATATGTATTTTAAAAGAGGTGACAACATCTGCAAAAATATCACCCAAGTTGAATGATTGTTTTGACTGAGCAAACTGTTGCTTGAGTATTCAAAGCATGACCTCTTCTCATATATCTTCATAATATTATTAGGAGAGCTATTAGCGTCATCTATATGATTCACAACTCAAACTACATTGACCAGGATGTCACTGATTTAAAAATCAAACCTGAATCTGGTAAATTTAAGTCAAAGGAGAGTTTACATAAGGCTCATTCCAAAAAGGATTTTGATATCTCCATGGTTCACTGTTATTGATGTGGACAAAAAGGCCATCTAGGGACCAGCTTTGTGATTCAGGAGCCTGACAAAGCAGATCTAATTAGTAATGACATACCTCAAACTTTAAACTAAGTGGAGCACTGTCTCCTGGAAAAAACACATAGGATATTCTTGTAATTACCAACTTGCTGAGGAAGAACATGATAACTGTGGAAGTTAATGGGAGCTTAGTCAATGTGACAATTGATACTGGAGCAGCAGGCTCTATTATTAGTGATGAATGTTGCACAGAGCTGTGCATTAGCCGAGATGCTTTGGACCCTTCACTGATTAGCCTTATCAATGTGTCTGGAAATAAGATCTCCCTGAAGGACTTGGGCCAAACAGAAAAACTTAGAACAGATGAAGCATGAACTAAAGAAGATCCCTACTCTAAATATGCCAGACTACACAAAAAACATTATGATTGATTTTGATGCCAGTGCTGTGGCTATTAGCAGCATATTGAGTCAAATTATAGAAGGAGTTGAAAGTCTGATTCAATATTTTAGCTGCAAGCTCAGAGCATCTGAGAAAAACTACAGGGCCACTAAATGTGAAATGCTGGCATTGGTCAAATCTTTGAGAAAATTCTGATACTTTATACTTGGATGTACTTTTGTGGTGCCAACTGACAACAGTGCACTTGTATGCCTAAACAAGTTTTCAGAAGACAAATCCAACATAGTGGCTAGGTGGATTGAATATTTGAATGATGTTTCATTTTGTAGCATAATCCAAAGCATAATGCTGCTAAAAAAGAAAGAAGATCAGATGATTAGTCAAAACTAAGATTGAATTATGATTATTGATTCAAAAACAATTTAAGTTTAATTATCACATTATCTTTGTAAATACAACTAAGTATTAATCAGCAAATTAGTACTTGTCATCAAATTTGACCAAATGAAGGTCGCGAATTTGCTTCCATTATTTTTAGCCATTTTTGGCAGATGAATTAAATTTGAATTTTGAATGACAGGTACTTTTTCAAGTTAACTATAAATAGAGTGTAAATCAATTTGGAAATTGTTGAAGTAAATTCTTTGAAAATCTTATCTTTAGATTTTATATAGGTTTGCTTATTTATACAGAATGTCAAGCTAAACAGTAAATTCAATAGTAGTGGTTTGGACACATATCAGGAGGGTCCTTGATCAAAACCATGAACCTGCATTTAGGTTAGGTATACAATTAGGAGTTTTTCCCCATTTAGCTGGCAATTGATTCCTTTGTTTACATGTATCTAATAATTGATATCAGCAAAAGGGCTGGATAGCCTACCATATGTTATACATATTTTATCTTATAGACTTAGGTGACCCATAAAAGACTGATAAATAGACTGAGCATGTATTATTGTTATTTAAATGTAATGTAGGAAGCTGCAAGTTATTATGTAACATATTTTAATTAACTTATCTAAAGCCAATAGTTTTCAGTAATGGCTAAAGTAATAATTATTAAGCAGCTAGTGACATTGCAAGGTTGCAAAGTGACATAAATACACATTACATATTGAGTTTAAGTCAGTTACAAATGGCATTGAGAATTGCACTGAGTTAGAATAAGGAACACAGAAGAACATCATTGAGCTGAGGCTTGGAACCACTTAATCTGCAAAGGAAACACATGTGGATTTATTCAGAGATCAGAGTCAGCCAGAGGCAATAGCCAGATCACAGAGTAGAACTGTGATGGTGGTATACCTAAACAGTATCCAGTTACTTTAGTTAAGTGAAAATTAACAAAAACAGATACAACTTCAGAGTAAATAGTTAACATATGTACATCCCTACCTGCTTAGAATGAAGAACAATAATTTAAAAGAATAATTTAATCTCCATTAATGCTTGGTATTGGATGCTACAATTTTCCATTCAACATCAGCCAGGAAAATTGCCTCTCAATGCCAACTACAGGATGGCACTACCCAGTTATGAGTGAGATCTCAAGAAACTGGCAGGAAAAAAAAATCAGTTCAGATTTATCCCTCACACAGAGTGTGAATTACTCCCTGAAATTAACACTGACAACAATGGAAAAGCCATTCTGCCTATCATGGTGCATGAAAAAATCACTGAAGAAGAAATAATTCACCATCAGCATCATGACGAAGTGTTATTAGAAATGGTCTCCTGTATGCAAAGAGCAGAAATAACAGACTAGCCATCCCTGAATACTTTCACCAAGATCTAGTAAGATGAGTGCACAAAAGGGACCACCTTGGTATAATCCAAACTGAGAACACATTCAACACTGAATATGTTACAAAAGGATTAAGATCTGTGGTAATTGATGTCATTGATAAATGTGAGGAATGCCTTTTACAAAATACTAGTCATTTCCCTGAGCAGAGGGCACAACTTGATGGTTGACCTGCTGAGAGACCCAATGAAATTGTCCATATGGACTTGGAACAGTTATCAAAGGATGACAATGGATTTCAGTATCTCTAAGTCATGGTTGATCACTTCACCAAATATGCATGAATAATTCTGCTAAGCAGCACAATTACTGAATGCATAGCAGAAAAAATAGTAAAGGAATGGGTTTTAAAGTTTGGACCCATGCAGAAATTAGTATCTGATTGCAGACCACAGTTTGAAAATAATCTAATGCAAGCTTTAATGAAGGAATTGGAAATAATACATGGGTTCACTACAGCCTATCATCCCCAGTCAAATGGATTAGTAGAGCAATTTAACAGAACACTCATCAAACTGCTTAGAGTGGCTCTGTCACATGCTGTGGACAAGCAATGGAAACAAGTAATTGAAGTCATCAAATATTTTTACAACACCTCTGTCCATGCAACCTCTTGAGTAAGCCCTTTCAAAGCTATGTTTTGACATGAAGCAATGACACCTTTAGCCATGATTTTTCCAAAGTACAATGACATTAGTGTAGAGAAATATGTATCCTGACTGATCAACAAGATGCAGCAAATTCATTTAACTGTATGTTACAATACCAATCAATCCAGTATAAGGCAGAAGAGGAATTTCAATAAGAAGTTACATGGCAAACCACATAAATGTGGTGATAGGCTTTTCACTTATTTTCCATGTCCTGTAACTGATCACAATCAAGTCCATTAATTAGTAACCCATTGGCAGGTTCTGTTTACAATAGAGAAAGTGCTTGATCACAACACTTACACATTGAATAATGGTAAAATTGTAACCTTTTAGAGGCTCAAATGAGCTGTAAAACACATTGAGAATGTAATTATAGACGATAATAGCCAGTTTAATTTAGTTGACAATGGTATTGATATTAATGAGAAATACGAAAAATTAACTGATTTTGCAGAGGAAGATTTTTCTGATACTGAGTTCTATGATAGTAATACTGATAATACTGAGTCAAGCAAAATACATGTATTGCCCCAAAGGAGGGCTAGAGAAAAACAACCTCTTGATCCCAACATTTGGGACATTAACCTTATAACTCCATTTAGGAATGGCACCCATAAAGAGAAAGTGAGAGTCAACAGTTCCACTGTCCTGCCAAAGATTGAGAAGGAGGATGGTGAGTAGAGCAGATGATATCAATGATATCAACTAAATGAGATAGACAAGTATCTCCACTTGATGAGGCATGTGATTGCAAACAGGGATGGCATGATGGTACTGAGGAGAGTCGACCTTGTATGGGCAAAGAGTGGCCCCATGACTAGGAGAGGCAACAGCAGCAGAAACGTCCCAGTCTTGCTACTGTGTGGGGAGAAGAGTGTACCCAAAAGTGTGAGAAGAGCTGGCACACAAAAATGACGCAAAATTAAGTACTCCTTTTAGGGAAATACAAAATGTAAATATTACCCATTTGAGTGACTTGATAGTCCTTTCAACCTTTTTGATTCTTTCACAGCTACGTCTACAATTTGCTCAAGGAAAGCAGAAATTTGAAAAAAGAAGATGTTGAAGATTGGTGACAAAATTCTTCACCCATATTTTATAGCCACCTGGCGGGCTACCCATTTTGTCCGAGATAATATATCTGAAGAAACTCAGAACAAGTTGCAATGGACCTACAATAGTAAGAAGCTCACATGCTCATTGATATGATCCCATTTGTGCAGAATGTTGACCAAAAATAAACACAATCATATGTTATGATTCTAAGATGTGTCAAGGCTTAAGTAGATTTTATTGGAGAAGCACTATGCATACCTCTTTCAATGAAGACTTTAACATAAAACACTTATGCAAGTTCCTCAATAATGGAAATGTGATTAAAAAATTTAAATACATCAATATTGATTTCCCCAACCTACTAGTCATTTACTTCTTTCACATGAATGAAATCAAACATGATAAAATAATGGAACAGATTGAGATTGAATATCAACTACCCAAGTACCAATTTGACGTGTATAAGTGCTTATTTATGCTATTTTCTAAAATTTGGCTTAATTCATGCTCTCAGCAGCGATTTTTAAGCCACTTTATGATGAAGGCTTTGGCAGAGCCTAAAAACGCGAAATAAGAGCCATTTAATCACGTTCTCAACAGCGTATTGTAAACACTTTATGATGATGGCTTTGACAGAGCTCAAAAACGCGAAATGGGAGCCATTTAGTCACTCATTTGGTCTTTGTGGTTACATTCCATTGCAATGATATAATGTATTTTACAGCTGCTTTCCTCTGTTGAACAACGTGCTTGTGAAATCAGCACTGTGAACACAATAACGAAAAACATTTTCATTTGGAGTTCTTATGTTTAGTGTGGATTACTTCATCTTTTGATAATGTTGGAAAATTCAAGTAATAAGCTGGACTGTACGCATAATTTTTGCCTTGGATTTTTTACATTCTTCTTAAAGATCTTTCAGACTGTCGTAAGAAATGTTTTTATTAAATTTCTCTATATTACAATACTCTACAATACATAAATATATTGATAAATAAATGTCAGGGTTTGTGCACACATTTGTGACTTTTAATTACCTATTGGTTTATTTTATGCTTCCCGAAATTTCCTAAAATCATAAGAAAATATAAAGAGATGTAGCAGGGCGAAAATTGCACATAATGGCATTTAAAAAAAATTTATTGATTTGATTTAAATTGATGTTAAAAATAGGCTTGTCTATGCGGCCGAATTTTGATCCTCAACCTACCCTACCTCAAGAAAATTACCATGGGGATCTCCAAGGGACCCCATGTTACCCCACCATAAAAATCATTTGCATGTACATATTCATACTAACGATTTTTCTTATGTGTCATTCACCAAATTTATGAAAGTTTATATATATATATATATATTTAGAGAAATAATATATTTCTAATATAACAAGTTAAACAATTGCAAAAACTTGTTCAAGATCGCTGTCTTTGAATGAATTGCAAAGTTCACATTACCTTAAAGTATTAATGAGCACTTCAAAATCATTATTCCCTCTTTTATTATATTCTGTTATAGAACCAATCAGAAGTATTTCTGAGACAGAAAAGCTCGAACAATTACGTTTGACCTTTTGAAGTTGATGCCATTGACTGTGATCGCTAATAAATGAATAGATATGGTAATATCCCTGAAGATAGAAAATTTGAAGAAAAACTGAAGAATGTGAAATTCTCTGCCAGTTCTTGCTGAAGAGTATTAAAGAAAATTATTAAGACATGGCGTAATCAAAAATTTAAACTGGAAAGCTGCAGGGATGAAGGTTGGAATGTTTCCAGAATTTCAAATTTTATTGATGTTATATAAATAATTTTAATTTAATATATGCAGTTCTAAAAAACATAATATTGTTTTTTGTATTACTAATTTACCGAATTTGTTTGCTTTTAATTTCATATTTTATTTAGGCAACAACAATGGAAATGGTAGCTGGTGCAACAGAAAATGTGATGTGGATGGATATATAAAGAAATTTTCAAAAATACTCCCAAATAGAAATTTAGATATTTTGCAACAAAATTTTAAAGTGTGACAGCAGCTTTTTATTTTCATTAAATTATTTCTTATATCAAACCTTTAATATTGCTATTATTATATCTGTTTATTTAGAATATGAAGACATATTGTGCGAAAGATCACATATTTAGTCAGACAAAAGTTTCTGTTTTTTTTCTTTATCTTATAAAGATGTCACTGAAAGTCTATTGGTTCAATATATTTATCAAAGGAAGCCCACTATGATGCACTAGGATTTAAGTCACTGAAAATTGCTTGGAGTATTTCAGTTGAAAAGTGAGTATACAGTATAAATATAAGTGAAATAAAAATCTGCTGTTAATCTATTCTTAATTTTGTCAACATTTTCTGATACATTATTAATTCTGCATTAACCAAAATTGAGAATAATCATGGACCAAAGTCAATTTTTGTAAGTATAATACCAGTCAGACACAATGTAATTTGTTTAGTAGTTGTTGTAACAAAGATTTAAATATTGAAATGCAAAAACATATTTATATTGAATACTTGTTTATGCTTTTGAAAAGTCATATTGGAGCTAAAATAAATGTGTTTAAAGCACTTAAATTCCTGAAAAAGGTACCAAATACGCGCGTTTTAAACACATATTTTGGCTCAGTAAGAGCACATTTAAAGCTAAAATAAGTGCTTAAAAGCTGTATTTTTACACCCAAATACACATGTAATAAGTGCTTATTTACATGTTTGAAGAGTCATTCTGGAGCCAAAATAAGCACATTTTAAGCGCTTAAATGCCTGAAAAAGGTACCAAATACGTGCTTTTTAAATGCTTATCTTGGCTTACTAAGAGCGCATTTAAAGCTTAAATACGCACTTATAAGTGTAAAATTGTTACTTGGGTAGCTAAAGTTGAAAAATTTCAACTAGTTATGATCTTAAGAGAGGAACACAAGGAAGAGATACCAGAACCAGTTGAAAGCCTGCATTTTTAGATCGAAAATTTCATCATATTATATTGTGAGAGTTACTGCCCCATCTCAATGTCACACAATAATATAATTTGCATAACCAAACTGATCTATACAGACCTATTGTTGTGTAAGAAAGTACCCACTCATAGGTTAGCAGTATACCAAAAGCTAATAATTTACACTATAATACAATCACAGATGTTAGAATTAACAAACTTGAACACCCATTGCTATTCAGAGTAACTGATATAAGCCAGGTTCACATTTGCTCAAAGTTCTGACACATTATGAGAAATACACAAAATATGCAAAAAAAACTCAAAGCTGCCCAATATCATAGATTTGTCAAGAGAACACTGGAAGAAATTGAGATGTCATATGAGACTCAAGATCAAAAAAACTACAAAGAATGCCTATGCCTATTCTCTAAAAGAAATGCACCAGATATACATCCTCACAGAGTGGTTTGGCTGCTTGCAATATATCTCACCCAAAATCCTAACATAACACTCCCAATTAATGCTGAAACCTGAATCTCCATAGCCAAGAGATCTACCCACAAAATTGCTGTCTGTCCTCCTATGTGGAAAGTGAAAAATTTTCTGCGGCATAAATGCACACCTTCACCATTGCCAGGAAAAACAAAGAGGCTATGGAGGAATTTGAAAAGTATTATGCCTGACTGGTAGGGGCAAGCAGTGTAACAGGGAGAATGTCCATCAGACATAAATATTTTTTTAGATACCCTGAAGAAGTATGTGTGGGGAGCAACAGCAAAAACAAAGTTCTCTATTTTCCATTCAGAAAATGCTCCCTTAAGTACACAAAGGCTAATTGAGAGATTACCTGGCTCCACAACAAAGTTTTTAGAAATGATAACAGTTAATTGTGTCATGTAGAAAACTGAAATTATCTTTAATATAGAGCGCCTATCCTACTGTAGCATCATCCAATATAATCATAATAACTGACAAGCAATGAGTAATAGGAAAGCTACAACAGAGAAAAATCCCTATCCCTATTTGTAACCTAAAAGCACTTTGAGGAAACCACAGCTATCATCCTCACTAACAATAAGTGTCAACTTTAAATATTTTCATTCAATATTTTCATTGAAGTCACAGAAAAAGTCAATGCACTCTTTTAATTCAGTTGTAAATATATGAGAAATTGTGGATAACACTATGTTGAAAACTTTGTTTTGGTAAAGAATTGTCTTATGTGAATTTGTAATGTAATTCTAAGTTTATGGTAATATATACATACAAGTAACTGTTGGTTTAAGAAATTTTACTACCTAATTTTAATTTAGGTTTGTTTAGATAAAACTCCTGGCAAGAGATTGAAAAGACATTAATGTTGCAAGATAAGATTAGTTTTGTTATAATTTAATTATTAAATTGAAAGCAATGGCACACTTTAAAATTTAAAAGTATTTATGATTTCATTATATTTATTAAGCTGCTGCTTTAACAGTGTTATTTTTTCTGCAATTGTAATACAGTAGCATTCAATAACAGTGCATCAATAATTCAAATTAAATGAGAAGAAACACTTTGACCTAAAGAAATGACGTAATTGTACTTTCCCCAAATGGCTAATAACACATTGAACTAAATTTCTTCATATGTTTATGGTCAAGTGAAATAAGCTGCCAATTTCTTAAGGTTTTTAATTCAGCCCAAAGTGTAGAATCTTGCCAATCCAATTTCCACACTTAGTTGGTAGTAACCTATTACTTCTCACAGTGTACACAACCATTAGGTTGGACAAGTTCCTAATTCTCTCCATTTGTTTGAGTGTTTGTTTGATAAAGTTATATTTATAAACCTTAGCTTTTCTAAATGCTTAACTAACAATAACTCATTTAGATAGAGAGTGGTAGATGGAAGACAGGGTCGAGACCCAAAGTGGTGCCATGCAACTCCAGAGACATATTGATCAGCCACAACTACATCTTGCACTTGAATGTTGCAGTGGAAACCATTAACAGGATTAGTATGTGAATAGGAAACTCAGTGATTGTGAATTTGTGACTACTTAGGAATTTAGTGCATTGATTGTTTTTCTTATTATGACTATGTAAGGAAAATAGAATACTGCAACCATGATGCTTTAGCTTGTTATCAAGCCTTACATATAATAGCCCTACAGATATAGTAATACATGCTAGCCCTTTTTACATGTAAACAATCAATGCTGCTGGCAAGAAAGTGCATACATAAGTCAGCCAAAGGTCTAAGATAAAAAACCATGAGCAACTTAAATTTGATACTGGCATAATAATCACTATGAGGTAATACCATGAGCAAAATAAATGTAATAGTGAAATACTAAATACAATATAAAACCATAAATGACTTGGATTCAATAATGAATAGCAAACATGTAGAGCAATGTAAATATAATCATAATAACTGACAAGCAATGAGTAATAGGAAAGCTACAACAGAGAAAAATCCCTATCCCTATTTGTAACCTAAAAGCACTTTGAGGAAACCACAGCTATCATCCTCACTACTGTTGAATAGCTGATTGTGAGGCTGCTCCAGCATTCCTTTAAATGTATGTGGGAACCACTGTACAATTACCTCTAGTGCGTAAATGTTTAGCTTTCCATAAACTATTAAATAACCTGACAAGAGAAGAAGTAAATCCAAATTAAATTCATTCATCAACCATCTTAACATTTGTAACATATTTATAGCACTTTTTTAGTAAATAATCAAATACTCAACTAGTACCTGTTTGATCAAATCTTGTTTACAATTTTCCCTCATGATTTAGTTCTGGTTTAAATTATGCAATGTCAGCATTAATTAGAGTACACTGTTTGGCCATTTTCATTTTTGCCAAATATTGTCAAGTAACTTTTAATTATAAAACTGCATAAAACAATTTACAAATCAAATAATCGATTATAACCATGTGTTTACATTTTAATCATTATTACATTTTAGTCTTAGTTACATCCATCTTTATTCTTACTTTGACCACACATGGTTATTCAATGGATTATGCCACAAAAGAGTTTTGATCAGTGATTCCTCATGACATACTTTGTGCTCAGTTTTGTTCCACATTTCAGTTCAACAGCATATATTTGACTTAAGATGACTTTTCACTGCTTAGGTTTCCATTGATTACATAATTAGTAAATAATTAGTTTTAAATAATTTTGAAATAAAGTTTAATATTTTGATGTTGTTTAAGGAAATCACATGTTATTTGAAAATAGTAAAGTATTCTCCAATGCAATTTAATTCTTCCTAGATTTCAAGAAAAAAAAACCAAACAAAATTTAGTTAAATTTTAGAGGATTTTTACATATTTACAAAATAAGAGTTAAATGAAACAATTTCATTTGTAGAAAACATAGAACTTTGTGCATTTCTTTGACTTTTTTCTCCATTGCATGTCATTAGCAAGGCAATAATTTTCTTTTTCAGCAGTGATAGTAAAACTAAAATTATTCAATAAGAAACCCTTAACTAAAAATTTTGCATAGGAAATATTTGTCAAAATTACTTACAGATACTCATTATTCTCAATAGAATCCAAAATCATAGCAGATGGTTTTTCACCAAGCTGTAAGAATTCTGTTGTTTTACTTATCATTATATATTGTTTTTTAAACATCCTGTTTAATACAATATAGCCAACCCCACTCTAAAAAAATATTTATATAAATATAGTATTTATGATATTACTTATTAGACCATGTTCATTATTTACCATATAAATAGTGAAAATTAAAAAATATTTCATTAATATATTCAGGTCACTGATGCATCAATATAAAAGCAGTTGTTGACATGTTCAATAGGACATTTATAGTATCCAGTGCTACAAATTGTTAAAATTGTCATTGGGAGTACAATTTAATGACTAAAATGCAAAATTTACAGTCAATGGCATTATTCATTCACTTTTTTAAATGATGCATGTGAACCATCATCTATAGATAGATTCAACAAGATAATTGCAGCATACTAAGAAATTCAAGTGTGTTACTTGCAACAAATTGATAGTTTATGGCAAAAGTAAATGAGTGGCAGATTTTAATTGTTGCAGTGTTTATGATTAAATCCTTTGAATTAAGATTCTGTGTTTTCTAATTTGAATGTATTTGTTTGATCAAATACTTGACTTGAGTTAGGTTTAGAAAAATGATAGGCTGAAAAAATTTACAAATGCAATGGTGATAGTAGTAAAAGAGACTTCCATCTCATGCAACTTTTTCCTGATAGGTCAAGAGGGTAATTGAAGCTTGTCCAACTCTGACTCATGTTTTATGTTAGGTCTTGGATATTGATGGGAGCAATGGAGCAATGTCTTGTAAATTGCATAATCACTCTGTATTAACTGACAGTGAAGCACAAACATGTACTTTACTAGTAACTCATTTAATTATAGGACTAAATTAGTTTGCATGTTATATTTTAATTGTTTGCATACATACATGTTTTTTTAATATACATGACATTGTTTGCTGACTAATTGGGACACTATAAGGCATTGTGGTAATACATTGCTAACTAATGAAAAAATTCAGTCAAATGGACTTTTTGCAAACAAATAATTTTCTTTTCTATAAAAAATTCCATGTGTTTCTAATGATTACCGCATCTATACATTTTATATATACATACTTTCTTTATAGATTATTCATATATTAGTCTTACATAATTGTAGACTTTACATGTTTCTATTACTTGGTTTTACATTTCTTTATAGTTCATGTAACATCCTCTCCAAAGCATTATCACTGTTTCTCCCGTGTTACTCTCTAACATTGGCTGTGTGTTTGCAGGTA
Source organism: Hofstenia miamia (assembly GCA_900660155.1). NCBI lineage: Eukaryota > Metazoa > Xenacoelomorpha > Acoela > Hofsteniidae > Hofstenia > Hofstenia miamia. Next base: position 1,322,746 of record CABFPE010000056.1, on the reverse strand, counting down.
GGGATTTACTAACTCAACACTGCTTTAGCTCTTACATAGTTTTATTAACTTAAATTAACAAGACATAGCTCTTCACTATTTAGGTGATGAAGCCACACAGTATCTCTTCAAATGATTGATAGTGGGCATTTGCCTGAAGCTGATCTCCAATTCCAGTTTCACTTGTTCACCAATGATCCATTTGGTTGAGTTCCACTTCTCAGCTCATTGATACAACTTATGTGTACCTTATCCTAAATCAGTGTATGTTCAAAACAAGACACAATTTGAATTAGACTCTTTTTGTAAAAGTGTTCCATAGTTATGCAACCTGACTTGTCACTAGCTGTGTAGTTAATATTACATGTAGCCATTACCAAAATATATTGGCTTTCATAACTAGTTTAATAATTAGCAGCTTCCTAACTTACATTTAATAGTTACTACATGTATGGTCCCACTATAGGTCATGTTATAGTCAATAATTCAGATCTAGAATAATGTAGATATAATTCCTAGGTTTTGGCTTTCCAACCATATTTCAAACTTGTTATATTTAAAACATGTAGTAAATGAATGGTAGTCAACTAAACAAGAAAAAAAACCCCTATACCTAACTTTGGTGCACTTTCATGGCCTGGCACTAAGAACCTAGAATTGATCTTATGATGGATCCAGACCACTACTAAACACAACTTGTTTAGCTTGACATTGTACTAAATATTCAAACTGTAATCAAAACAATAATATAAGAATTCCAAATGAATTTCTTTATCAATTGCTTACATTGAATTTAATCTATTTATAGTATTTCAGAAAAGTACTTGTTAATTTCAAATTTAAATCACTCATCTGCCAATATGGTGGCTAAAAATAATAGAAGTGACTTTGCCCCCTGTGTTTTGTCAAAAATATGATTATTAACAAATACTAATCTCTCATTAATGACACTTGTTCTTACATGGTTGCATAATACAAATTAATCTAAATTGATCATATATTTTTACAATGTATTTTTAATCATAATTGTTTTCAATCTTATTCTTCTTCTTAATCAATGTTAGCAGCTTTATGCTTATTTGGATGATGCTACATTCATACATATTTTTTTGCTTTTCCCATCTGTAGACTGTTACATCTTTTTTAATCTTTGTACATCTTTTTCAGTTTATTTGGATAATAACTCTTGAGTGGTTGGAGACTTTTACATGTCTTTTCGAATTTTTACTGCTTTGTTACAATTAGATATTCTATTGGTATGAAATTAATGTATGAATTCCTTATCCACTTTTCTCATTTTGTAGTTGCCATAGAAATGAGAAAATTTTATCCAAATGATCTACCACATTATAGCCAATGTATGCAATATATGAATAAATGATGGTAATAATATTTGTATAATGCTTGCATACTTGTTCATTTAGTTGATTGCAAAACAAAAAAAATTTATCTGGCTGGTCTATTATCAACATCTTAAAGCAACTGCATTTAAGAAACAGTGTAAAAATATGCCTGTGAACAATATGGTCATGATGGATAAATTGCTTTGATCTACTAGCACTTGTTTAATTTTTTGCAACTCATGATAATTTATAAGGGAAAGAAGAAAATTCCAGAGTAAAAACAAAAACATTATTCAATTTTACAGAGATTGGAAATTACTCCTGAATTTATTCAACAACATAAAAATTTTTATATATTCAATAAATAATTAGCATACTAACTTTGTTTAATTATTTTTAATATCATAACAAATAAAATGTATCATTAGCTTATTTAAATCAAGATTTTTGTATAAACATTGAGCAAGTGCAATATGGATTTACTTTAATCAAAACCACAAATTTTTGTATTAAATTTTCAAGAGATTGTGTAGTTTATAACATGGTAAAGTGATTTTATAGGTGGTGTTTTTTGCTGAATTTTCAAATAATTCATGTTTCTTCCTTAATGTTATATATTGAGTGTATTAAATTTATTTTATTACTTTCTCTAGCAATGTTGTTTTGCTTTCTTGAGCTATGAAGTGCTTTATCCACATTAGTAAAAGTAATTATTAATAATTCCTCCATTATTTCTCTAACCATACACTTGATTATTTCATATCAGTTTGTGTGAACACTGTTTTTTACAATAGCATTTACTAGATAAAAGAATTTAGGAGATGGAATCAAAGAGATGGTTTTTGTTAATACTTAATGATTAATTTCATCACACAGTGCTTGATGTGGGGATTAAATGCACATCAAAATCAAGTTATTCTTTCTGTAGCATAAATGAATACATCAAGTTCATGATAAATCAACTTGATGGGTCAAAGATACTTAAAAAGCAATGTGTGTTGGGCAGGTGATTTCAAATGCATCTACACATAAATAACAAGGTATGTTGATAATTTTCCATATTGTGTTTTTGCCAGCTATTGTAGAGTCACTTGGGGACTTTTGCCATTTTTATCAATTTTCAATTTACATTTAATCTGTAATTCTTTATAATTACATCACTGCAATGTAAGCTCCTTTATTTCAAATTTAGTTTACAATGCTAAACCATTGTCCCCTCAATGTGGTGCTACGTGTTTTTATTGCTCAATTGAATTTGCAAGGGAAGCATGATCATATGATTTTGAGTTGTAAGCAAAGACAGCCATCCTGCCCATTATGGTGCATGAGGAAATAACTGTAGAGGAGATAATTTACCATCAGAAACGTGACAAGGTATTGTCAGAAATCCTACAAAGAATAAAGGATCCTTTTTTCCCAATGGACCCAGTAACAGAAAGACATTTTAAATGATATAATTGGCAAGTCAACATGCAAGGTCTTCTTTACTCAAAAAGCTAGAATAATAGGTTAGTTATTCATGAGTACTTTTGGTGCAACCTCATGAGAATACACAAACAAGGTCACCTCAGCATAATTCAAACTGAAAATACTTTCAACACTAGATATGTCACAATTGGAATAAGAGCTGCAGTGATCAATGTAATTGATAAGTGCAAGAAGTGACTATTGCAGAACACCAATCACTTTTCTGAGCAATGAGCAGCCCTTGAGTGCTGTCCTGAGGAGAGACCAAATGAAGTAGTCCATATGTATTTAGAGAATCTATCACTTAACAATGATGGCTACCAGTACATGTTGATCATGGTAGATCACTTTACCAAATATGCTCATATCATTCCTCTGAATAGTAAAACTGCTGAGCAAATAGTGGAAACAGTTATGAAGGAATGAGTCCTTAAATTTAGACTGATGGAGAAACTAATCTCAGATAAAGGCCCCCAATTTGAAAATAAATTTATGGAAGCATTAAGTCAAAAGATGAAAATAATGCATGAATTTGCCACTGCATACCACCCACAATGTAATGGCCTAGTAGAACCCTAAATAGAACATTAATTAAATTGCTGAGAGTAGCCCTGTCCTGAACAGCAGGAAATCAATGGCAATGGGTAATTAAAGTTATTGAACATTTTTATAACAACTCCATACATACTACCATCAATGTGAGCCCATTCCATGCTATGTTTGGATGTGAGGCTCTGACACCTCTTTCCATGATGTTCCCAAACTACCATGAGAGTGTGGAGAAATATGTACATGCAAATGATAAATGAAATGCATCAGATCCATCTCACCATACATCACAACATGAATCAATCAGTTATTTGACAGAAGTGGAATTTCAACAGAAAGCTTTATGGCAAAACACACAAGCAAGGGGACAAAGTCTTTGCTATTTTCCACGCCTGGTCACTGACCAGAATAAAGTACAGAAGTTGGTAACCAATTGGCAAGGGCCATTCACAATTGAAAAAGCACTAGACCACAATAAATACACATTGAATAATGGAAAAGGTGTGCACTTTTAAAGGCTCAAAAGAGCTGTCAAAGACATTGAGCATGTGATTCTGGATGACATCAGTGAAATTACACTAATTGATAATGGTGTTGATATGTATGAGAAATATGATAACTTAACTGAGTTCCCTTGAGGAGGACTTTAATGAGTCTGAATTTTTTAGATAGTAACATTGACAATGCTGATTTAGCTAATATATGCATACTGCACCAATGTAGGGCCAGAGAGAATACAATGTTTGATCCCAATATTTGGGACCTTAACCTTATTACTCTGTTTAGGAATGATACCTCACAGCAACAAGCAAAATTCACCTGCACTTCCACACTGCCATCAAGTGAGAAGGAGCTTAGAATATAGAGAGGGTTCAGAAGCTCCAATTAGGCGTGGGAGAAGAGTGTCTCTGCCTGAAGGAGCAAGTGACTGTAAATGAGGAGATCTAGAGGGTGCTGAGAAGAGTCTGACCTCATCTGGGTGAAGAGTGGCCTGGTGACAATGAGAGCCAAAAGCAGCAGCTGCATCTCTATCTTGCTACTACATGGGGAGAAGCAAGTCTCCATGAGTGTGAGAAGAGACAATACAAATATACCCTAGTGTACCTGATACTTGTGTCCCATTTAGTGACATAACCAATGTAAATAGAATCCCCATAAGTGAATCAATAGCCACTTCAAACTTATTTGATTCCTCCTCAGCCACATCCACAGCATGATCACATAAAGTTGAAGACAGAAAAAGAAGATGTCAAAGATTGGAGATGAAATGATCCGCCCCTATTTTATAGCCACCAGGCGTACCACCCATTTTACTAGAGATAATATTTTGGAAGAGACAGAACAAAATCAGGTGGAACTATACTACCAAAAAATTAAGTTGTGCTGTAGACATTATTCCCTTTGTCATGGATTCAGAAAGAAGAGCCAAGGTCAACAACCTGATATGCTATGATGCTAAAATGTATGAGGGACTAAGCAAGCATTACTGGCATAGTACAGTACACATTTCCTTTGATGAAGGTTTCACCCTCTGTAATCTGTATCAGTTCTAAATAATTGGAGGAAAATTCAAAGTGTTGACTGGGAGGAAAATTCAAAGTGTTGACTGTGTCAACATAGATTTTCCAAATCTGCTGATTATTTACTTTCTCAGAATAAATGAGGTTCAGAAACCAAAGATTGTATGATCATGAAAAGTATCAAGATCCCCTAATGTCTAGCAAAGATAGAAAAAATCCTACTTGTGATGGTTCTATGCAGTGAATTTGAAGATGACATCCCTGAACAAGTAGAGAGTTTGAACTTCAGAATGGAGACTTCCTAATTCTCTACCCCAAATCATACTGGCCAATATCATTGTATCATACAAATGTCATTTCTATTATGAAGCTCATCTACATTGATTTACTTCTCTGTAAGAAGATTCCAATGCATAGACTAGAGGTGGACCAGAAGCTCATAATTGATACCACCATACAATCCCAAACTCTGGAACTGATTAACCTAAACACACAAGCATTATCAAGAGTGACAGATCTTAGAGCTAGCTTTGCCTTAGCCCAGAGTATGTCCACTCTTCAGGAGATCAACAACATATGGCAAACTCTCAAAGCTGATCAAAACCCAGAAACTGACTGGCCTGTTCTAGATATCAGAAGCCTCACATCTGATACCACAGGTCTGTAGAGAGAATACTTGAGGAAATACAGATGTCTTATGAAACACAAGATCACAGAAATTACAAGGAATGCCTTTTTTCTGAAAAAAAATACCTGAGGACTTTGCATGTGGGGCCATCTGGATACTAGCAAACTTCCTTACAAAGACCCCCTCACTCATGTTGCCTATGGACACCAACACCTGAATGTCACTAATGAAAAAGTCATCACATGAAATTTATCTGCCCACTCATGTGGAAGGTAAAAAACTGGCTGTTACACAAATGTACACCTCCCTCCTCACCTGGGAAATCAAAAAAGTACAAAAAATATTATGCCTGACTGGTGGGGGTTAGCAGTGTCATGGGAAAAATCTCAATAATGATGATCAGCCAACAATTTGTCTGTCAGACATTATTATTTTCTCTGACATGTTGAAAAAATACATGTGTGGGGCAATGGCAGATAGCAAATTTGCTATCTTCAGCTCAGAAGATGGCCCATTATGCAACCAACAAATTATCAATCAGTTACTGGGGTCTCCAACCTGATTCATGGAACTATTGGGACCAAATATTGTGTAGCATCATCCAAAAAAGGCAACTAAAAGCTGAATAACGTCGAATGATTATCAATTGAAATTAATTGTAAAAAATTTAGTTAATGAACTTTAGTTTATTTTTGTAAAATGCAACTAAGATTTAATATTGGTCAAAATAAGAAACTTGTTAGCCGATCAAGAAACATT
>CABFPE010000056.1:1265377-1278056 GCA_900660155.1 Hofstenia miamia | reverse complement strand
ACGCCGCTATATATATATATATATATATATATATATATCGGATTTCTCGCTTAAAATAGACTATCGTGCACACCAACTTAGTCTTTGTCTACGCAATATAAAGTTTTGTGCATTCAACTTTGAATTTCCTCACGCTGATTAACATCGTTATTTGCAATCTATTTAAACCCTAGTAAAAACGTGACTAAGATTGTACGTGGCCGGTTAACGTTTTTCCTAGTCAGTTAACATCAGAAATATATGAGGCTTGTGTTTTTACCAGAGGGCGTACGTGCACCCATGAAAACTTACTACGAAAATACAAGAGTGGTGCTCTACGACAACGTAATTTTGTCAGAGCAATGAAAATAACGTCCACTCCAAGCTTCCATCATATTTGAAAAGCGTCTATAAGTCAAAATAATTTCGATCCAATGTCAGAGCAATTCATCTTTAAAGGATATTTCAGATTGATTGGCATCTGATGCTTGTGGCATTTAAGTCCTGATAATGAGTGTTTTTTGAATTTTTAAAAAATAATTCAGCAAGTACATACATGTTCAATAAGAAAAATAGAAATACCAAAAAAAATCATTCTTATTTGTGCTATTGCAAACAATACATTTCTATAATTGTGTAAATTTCAAAATATTTTTACTTAAGAATTGTAATGTATGTTTCATTTAGACTGTTCTCCAATGTGATTTTGTAAGTGTGTCGCTTACAGATTTCGTTCCATTTCCGCTGCATAATGTGGTTACTGAACTTCCATTAGGTCAATTCGACATCATAGTGCTATCTCTTTTTCTTTCATACATTCCTTGTCCAAAAGCCAGGTGGCGCTGCGTTTACAAATCACATAGACTTTTAAAAATGAATGGTATACTCTTAATTGCTACTCCTGATTCATGTTCCGTGTATAAATCGGCACCTGTAATGCGTCATTGGAGAGAAGAGATTGAAGCAGTCGGGTTCAGGCGATTCAAATATGATAAGCTGAATCATCTTCACTGTGTTGGGTTTAGGAAGATTCGATCAACTCCTGAAGAACTAAGCACGTGTACACAATGCTTATACCTGCGAACTGAATATAAAAATATAAATCAATAAAATAACTGTTATTAGTTTTATATTATTTCAATTGCAGTATGAATTAAATTATAATTAAGCCACAGCTGTTTATTTGAAGGTTGATTAAATCGGGAATTAGGGTTGGGTTAGCGGATAGCACAACAAAGTCAGTGACTTAAACAGAAGACAAATTCGTTTTCTCATCCTATTCCCTCGAACTTAATAGATAAATTTAACAGTTTCTAATTATCAATATTTATCTGAATAAAGAATATCTTATCTTATCTTATCTTATCTGAATAGCTTCGAACCTATTACTATTTTTAAGCACTGAAATCAGTAAAATATATGCTATAACTTTAACTACAACGATAATATAATGAACAGACGGTGAGTCAATCAATATATAAGATAAGAACACGGATTATCAAAATTAGAGTGAGAACAAAGGAAGACCAAATTATGGAGGAATTTTTGTGCGCCATCTATCGAAAGTAGTCAAAAAATATTTCGTCTGATGGATAGACGAAGGGCAAGGCAGGTATGTTCAGAAACAGCAGAAATTCGGGTAGAATCAAGAAGAAAATGACTAGACAAATGCGTAAGGAAACGGCATGGGGAAGGAAATAAAAGACTTTTAGATTTAGTAGGGTGAAATTCAAAATGATTAGAAAACAGCCAATCAAGAAGTCTATCAATAGCAGATTAAATAGAATGAAAGAGTTCAGAGCAAAAGTGTCGAGTGTAGTGTCATCAGCATAATGCACTATCATTTCAAAACTTTTGTCGTAAGTGCAATATAAGAACTAATCATTATACTAACATTAGATTTGGTAAAAAAATCAAGCAACAGTTTTTTATTAATGTTGCAATTCGCAATTGGAATTGATTACCAAATGAATTTAAAATGATTAAGAGTGCAATTATTTTTAAAGACAGTTGAAAGCATTTATGTTAAAATAAAAATTCATTTTGGGTAAATAATGGATAGGACTCAAATCTTCCAATAAAGATTATACAAAAAAATTGTTCACAATGTTGAAAACTAAAGGGCCAAGTGTAGAACAAATAAAATTAAATGACAAAAATGATATTATCTTACTTTGTAAATCTGATGAAGATGCAAATATTACAGAAAGAGCACTTGGTAAATTGAGGAAGATAAACATAAAAAAATCAAGATTACTAATATACCTTTATATGAAGACGTAACTAACTTTAAGGAATTTAAATCTAAACTATTTGCTGATAATGAAAATATTCTCAAGGATTTTGAAATGGAACATTGTGAATTAATATACAGTAATGTTAACAATTATAGCAAATGCAAAGAAATAATAATGAAGGTTTCAGCAAAATTGAGACATGTACTGGTTGGAAAAAAATTAAAGCTTGGTTTTGGAATTGTTCGTACTTTTGATCATTATTATGTAAGAAAATGTAGTAACTGTGGTGAATTTGGTCATTCTACAAAGGTATGTTCAATGAAAACATCTAACTGTATGTACTGCATGGATAATCACAACTATAAAAATTGTCCAGTTAAAAATGCTAAGGAAATGCATAAATGCATCAACTGCAAAAATTCAAATATGTTTCAGAAATCACATAGTAACCATAACGCATTTAGTAAAGAGTGTCCTTTATATAAAAATCAAATGCAGTTAACTATTTTGAAGACCAATCATGAATTGTAATAAAAGTGCATACGAAACTATCATACCCTGCAACAAAGTAAATGAAAAAATTGTAACTAAGGAGAATAAATTAAAATTAGTAAATACCAATTTCCAGAGTATTGTGAATAAAGTTGATAAATTTTACGATCTAATTCAGAATTTTGATGACAGTACAATCATTGGCGTGACGGAAACTTGGTTAAAATCTAATGACCACTTAAGAAGCTTAAATGACAAATTTTTGATCTTACGAAGAGATAGAAGACAAGATTTAACACATAAAACTAGAGGTGGTGGTGTTTTACTAAATATACCACGCAAATTCAAACCAATAATCAGAGATGATATTTTTGAAAATGATTCTGAATTTGATAGCTTATGGGTTCAATTTAATATATGTGGAGTCTGTTATTTGATCAATATAAGTTATTGTAGTAAGAAACAATCATTTCAAGCTTTTGAAGAAAATTTATACAAAGAAATTTGCATTGCAAATCAAACAACAAACTTAGTTATTATTATGGGTGATTATAACCAAAATTATTTATGTGAAATTGAAAAAAGGAAAATTAACGATTTAATTGATGTCTTTAATATGGAAGTTCTGAATAAAAATATACCAACGCATATAAACTTTGTTAAGTCGTCTTTGATTGATTATATCATTACTGACATCTCAAGCATTAAGACTTATGAAGTTTTTGTTACAGATTTTTTCATATCAGACCATTTACTGACATGTGCAATATTGGATAACATAATGACTCAAACAGATTCACTGATATATTCCACTAAAAGATTTTATTCAAAGAAATTCTTTAACAACAAAAATTTTTTGAAGGAATTGATCAACTTAAATTGGAATGATTATTACTTTGGCACAACAGTGGATCAAAAAATGATATTTATAATTGATAATTTAACAAGTATTTATCATAAGCTTTGTCCTATTATAAAGATTCAAAAACACAACGTAAAGAATAGTAACAAAACGTGGAAGATATGGATATCTAAAGAAACGAAAGAATGCATTAGAAAAAAGCATAAGGCATATGCAATTTTTTGTCAAAACAGATCGAAAGCCAACTATGATCATTATAAAACATTAAGAAATAAAGCCTCAACAAAATGTAATTTTGATCTACAAGCTTTTTTACAAAAATCTTTTAATGAAAAAAAATCTATTAAACAAAAGTGGTCATTTATTTCGAATTTTTTAAATTTTAAAGAAGAAAATGAAATTCCTTATATAATAAATGATGATGGTGAATATATTACAAATGACAAAGAAATTAGTAATATTTTAAATGAAAGATTTGTGAAACTAGGAATGAATGACAACCTAAATACAAAGTTCAAACATTTATATCATAAGCATCGCAATATTAGAAAACATGATGATCCCTATAAACCAAGATTTATTACATTAGTAGAATTTTACAAAGAAACAAAGAAAATTAATTGGAACAAAGCGAAAGGTCATTGTGAATTTCCTCCTTGGTTTTTGAAAGGTGCCTTGTGTATTTTATTGAGACCTTTGTGTGACTTATTTAATCAATGCTTGGCAGAATCAACTTACCCTGATTACTTAAAAATTGCTAAAGTTACACCAATATATAAAAAGGGAAGAAAAGATCTTGCAGAAAATTACCGACCAATTTCAGTATTAACAATAATTAATAAAATATTTGAAAAATTATTATTCAACCAAATTAACCTATATGTGGAACAAAATGAATTAATATCAAAACATCAGTTTGGATTTCAAAAAGATACCTCTACAAATGATGCCTTACTTTATGCTGTTGAAGACTGGAGATCAAAATTAGATAGGAATGAAAAAATATATATAGCATCATTAGATATTTCAAAGGCATTTAATTCAATAAACCATTCTATTTTATTGGAAAAGTTAAAGCAGATTTATAATTTTAGTGATTCATTAATAGAATTATTAAATAGTTACTTAAGTAATAGATATCAGTATGTGAAACTCAACGAAGAAATATCAAATTCATTAGAAATAAACCATGGAGTACCACAAGGATCAGTACTGGGTCCATTACTATTTAAGTTATATGTAAATGATATGGATCAGCACATTAATAGTAATCATGTACAATTTGCAGATGATACTCTTATTTATTGTAATGATATTTTAAATTTACAGGAAAATGTTGAAAAATTGCAATCATTCTTTAATAATAATTTGTTAAAATTAAATATTGAAAAAACTATATTTATGGTAATTAAGAATAGAAGAAATGAATCAACATTAGAAAGTATTAAGATATGTAACAACATCATTCACGAATCACCAAAAATGAAATATTTGGGAGTAGTAATTGATAATAAATTGAATTTTGAAGACGAGGCAAACAACATCATAAAGAAAATGGCGTATGGTATAAGATCAATTCAAAAAATTGGAAAGTTTATACCAATAGAATGGAAGGTAATACTCTTTCGATCACTTGTTTTATCCCATTTCTTGTACTCATCTTGTTTATTAACGAACTTAAATAAAAAGGCAAAATCGAAATTAGAGAAAGTATTTAAATGGGGAATAAACATAATTAGCAACAAAAATAAAAAAGAAATAATGTGTAAATATCATCTAAGATCATTAGAAGCTCTTCAAAATATTAGATGTTTATCGATATTTTGGAAAAGAAAATCGAACATTTCTAATCATTTAAATCAAAGAACAATTACATTTGGTAAAACTAAGTATAATAGAAAAGTAATGAAGAACGGATTCCTAAATTATTCAATATCACTATGGAACAAACTGGATTACAGTACAAGAAGTGAAAAAAATTTTACAATATTTAAGAAGAAGTTGAAAAACATGATTACACAACAAAATATCAATTATCTGACTAATTATAGAATAAGATGTGCAACTCAAGAACAATAAGTAAAAATATTTTTTAAATTATATGTAATTTGTAAACGTAACCAAGAAACAAACATTTACTGACATAACTAAGCTCATATGAAGAAAGTTGCATTATTTATGTTCTTAATAAGTTTGTAAACTTAATACATGTATATGTACATGAGAACTTAAATATATGTTGTTGTTTTTGTTGTTGTTGTTGAATTTCTATAGCCTGAACAGAACAGATTTTGTAGTCTTATTTTTTGTAAATATTAAAGTTATTGGATATAATTCTTGACGCTATTCAGATGATAACCAGTCTTGTAATTGAAAATATTATCTGAATAAAGAATATCTTATCTTATTACTATTGAAAATTATGTTCAACCACTTAAAAATCGTCCTTAATTTCTTTTTTTGAATTGTCAGATAGCTTTGTTAATAAGTAACAAGAATAGTACAAGCTATTGAAAAATGGAGAAAAACGATAGATGATAATGAAACGCAAGCAGTAGCTTGCGTAGACCTTTCGAAAGCATTCGATTGATCATAGCATATTACTACAAAAAGTTCGATTTCTAGGATTTTCTAATGACAGTATGGATCCCATTTCTAGTTACATGTATATTCGTATGCAACGAGTAAAGCTCAATGAATATTTTTCAGATTGAGTTTGTTCTAAAAATGGAGCCCTACAGGGAACAATTTTGGGTCCCGTACTATTTAATATTTACATAAACGATTTGTCCGATTTAACTACATGCGACGTTATACAATATGCCGATGATACAATATTATTCAATTCTAATAAATTCCCGAAAAGGCCATTCAAGTTTTCGAAAAAATTGTACTTCTCTCACTAAATATTTTGCTTCCTTAAGGCTAAGAGTGAATCCTTTAATAACTCAATTCTGCATACTGTTAGTCAAATTCTGCATCGACTGATATTTCACAATATAAACTTAATTTTAACGGCATTCACATAAAGCAAGTTGAGTCCTTTAAAACCTTGGAATTATTTTTGATTAACATTTAAATTTTGACCCAGAACCACATTTCCATCTAACACAGAATATAGGAATTGTCTAGGCAGCTCTCATTTAGTGACATCTAGTAGTTACCTTGTGCCAGCATAACTGTACTGCGATAATATACTTAACCCTTTTTCTTACTAAACTAGGAGTGATATAATTTTTTATTAACGCTAAAGGCGATTGGTGTCCATGTGGACTCAAACTAAGTATTTTTAAAAATAACATTGTTTAGGGTTCTTAATATAATTATTTGATTATTTTAGTTAACACAAATCTATTTTTGTTTTATAATAGTAGAAAATGTCGGAAAATAAGCAGTTTCCTGAACAATAAAGGTGTTGTTGCTAGTGAGAGTGATAGTGAAGTTAGCATTGCATATTTTGAAATCAAAAGCAAAGACTGCAAATTGATACATGTAATAGTGATAGCCAACCAGATCTGTAAATGAGCGGCAGCAACATCGCATTACTTATTTTTGCCCAGTGAGGAGAAACAAAACATTCTTGCCCATTGCACTAATTCAGTCATTTGAGCCATATCCAACCTTTTCTGATATCACAGCAATTCGATCATTTGTAGCTATGTACTAAAAAAGGAAATTTTATTTTCTTATATCATCCATACCACATTACCAAGCCATCGCACCCAATGACAAAAAAGAATAACATTATAGACTAACATAATCGATTACAACAAAAAGGCGGCGTAGATCTTATGGATAGAAAGATTAGGGAGTACTTTGTTCATAGAGTTACAAGATGCTGGTCTGTGAACAACTTTTATACAGTAATTGATATTGTATGTTTAGCCAACTATATCAATTAAGGCCATTTATATCCATTACATTCCAGGCCAACAATAAAAAATGTCTTTTGATCTTAGGCCATAGCTTTACCAATTTGGCAATTAGTGAGCAAAAATTGCCAATTCATCTGTCCCTAACTGCACGAAATTTAGCAACGTCCTTGAGATCACCATTGTCAAGGAATGTTAAAGATCACACTTCAGACAGTCCTAAGAGAAAGAAGAGAGGAATTTGTTTTAAAAGCCCCTAAATGTAGACAAAAACTCAAGGATTTGTTTGTGAAATGTGTTGTAAGCACAATTGCACTAAACATTCCTCTGTTATATGAGTTGATTGACTATATAGATGATGGATTTAGTGAAACATATGTATTTGTATTACAGATTAATGAAACTTATGAATCATAGGAAAATTCTGTTAGTCATGTACATTTAAAACTTTTTAAATCTTAGCAGCAAAAATAATGAACTTAAGCAATGCTTTTCAAATTTTAAAAATGATATCAACTAGATGTCTCGGAAACTTGGTTAAAAAGTTACGATCTTGACAACATTTGGTCTTTTACAAACGAATTATATAAGGTTTTCAGGATAGACAGATTACTCAGCAATCCACTAGGTGAAGCAAAAGGCGTGGGGTGTAATATTTTTTCTCCCTAAATCATTTAATCCTAAACAACGCAATGATATCAAAAGTATTTTAGGGATAAATTTCGAAATTATACAGTATGCGTAAAAATATATAATCCAATTAAAGATTAGCAATTTAAAAAACAGTTTCTAAATGTATCATATTGTACTAAGAGAAATTCACAAATTCGTTTTTTTACCAAAAAAGGAATTATCATTGGCTTGTTCTGAAAACAAAGGTGTAATGATGCTTGGAAGAGTGGAAGCTAAATTATTTTATCACAAAATTGATCTACTTTTAAATACATTCAATATAGAATTGACTAATACAACATTACCAACTACAATCAATATTGAGTAGTATATTCATTGATAACATTGTATTTACTGAAACAAATAATGCATGTTATAATTTTTAATCATTTACGTCTGACGGGTTTTCTAAATACGATTAGTCTATTAAAAATTCTATTAAGTTTGTAGAAACCCGTGAAAAGGCTCCAGATAACATAAATAATTGTAAATTGACATTTGCAAAGAATTGATTCGCGAAAAAATAATTAATGACATTAATCTTGCAAAATTCAATGGCCCAATCGTTAAGTATGAAAGTAAACTGCCAAATTTCTTTAATCCTGAATTTTGTTTTCGTTTTACAAGTTTTAAAACTTCAAAAGTAATTTTCAAACTTATGGCTAACAAATCAAGTGTGTTTTCAAAAATTCCTAATTCATGGGCACTTAACATCATTGCAGGTATTATATCCAGTTAATATTAGCAAATAATGCATGAAAAGTAATTACTTTCAGGATTATTTGAAACAGAATTTTGTATTTTACAGCTTACTAAGAACAACTACGATGCTTCAGCATTAACTCTTTATTCCAATTATGTTAAGGTTTCTACTTTAGACAATTTCAAGTATTTAGAGTTAACTTTTGACTAGAAACTATATTTTGAATTTCAAATTAATGCAATGAGTTGGAAAATTGACTATAAGTGTAAGAAATATGACAATGATAGCAATGCATTTACCAGCCGGTGAGATAATTATTTTTCAAAGATTTATAATGAGTCATCTAAGCTATGCAGATCTATTATTCACTCATCTAAAAAACGTTCTTTATAGAAAACTTGATTTCCAATTAAGATTGACACTAAATTTTTCAAAAAAGAATTCTTCCAAGACTAAGCACTTTATTTCTAGATCTTTAGCAACGTCAGGTTTTTAAGAATACCCGAGCAAAAGCTTTCTCTATATATTTTATTAGGGGAAGGACAACTGTGGTTTTATGTTCATTTTAAGCGCATTTATCCAGAGGACCTTGAAATCTTATTATTAAACTTACAATGTTTTTCCTAAGCGTCTCTAAAATGTAAAAAAGTTATTAAATTAAAGCAGTATAATTGCCAAATCGATTCAGAGAAACAGTTGTTGTTCATTCATCAGCCATTACATAGTTTGGAAAAGCTTATTGCAACCTGTACTACTTAATTGTAGTGCCATACTGATAAGCACAAATTTCTAGTTGAAAAATACAACTTTGTAATGTTCGAGAAATCTCATGAACTTTGTAAAGTTAGTTTACTTTGCATTATTCTTTTCACAGTCTGACACTCAGGTCTTAAATCATTTTTATCTATTCTTGTTAAAGCTAGATTAGGATGTGAGGTGCTGGATTATACTTGCTGAGAAACTTAATTTGTTCAAAACAAATCATAAAAATGCAGTGCTAACACTTCATTGTTTCATGAATTAACAGAATAAACACTATTTTAACTTATTTTATTTTTTCTTTAGAGTCCCCTCCCCCTTTTTAATTATTCAGAAGTAAGGCCCTGTACCTATTCTATATGTTACAGTCATGTAATTCAGTTCTTCTATAGTTTAAAAACCCTCCTAAAATTTGATAGTTTACATCAAAATTCCTCTATTCCTTTCTGAAATTATTCTGCCAATAACAGGTATAAATACGTTCTTCTGAAAAATCAAGTGTATCAAAACATTTCTCTGCCAAATTTGTCTTTTGTTTTGAGAATCAATTCAGATGCTTTACTTCAATTTCAAATCCCAAATTTCTTTGTAAATTGAATTTCTTTCTTCATTAAGATCATCATAATCATTGCAATCAATTAAATGACTGCTAACTATTTTCAAAAGGTGTAATAATAACACTGTATGACATAAAAATTAGTTGACTGATTTTTTCACTGATTTCAGTTAATTTTGGGATGAGAATTATGAATTTGATTGCCATTTTGCTTTTGAGTAATTTGTATTCTAATTTTTGGAAAACCTGCATTTGATTGCTTTTTTGAGTTAANATCATTGCAATCAATTAAATGACTGCTAACTATTTTCAAAAGGTGTAATAATAACACTGTATGACATAAAAATTAGTTGACTGATTTTTTTCACTGATTTCAGTTAATTTTGGGATGAGAATTATGAATTTGATTGCCATTTTGCACATAAAACTATGCTTTTTGAGTAATTTGTATTCTAATTTTTGGAAAACCTGCATTTGATTGCTTTTTTGAGTTAATTTCTATAACTATATAGGCATTGGAACATTGAAGTAAAACCTTCCCTGCTACTCATTTCCAACAATAATTGACTAATATCAGTTTCTTTGTTGTAATGTGTCACA
Source organism: Hofstenia miamia (assembly GCA_900660155.1). Classification (NCBI taxonomy): domain Eukaryota; kingdom Metazoa; phylum Xenacoelomorpha; order Acoela; family Hofsteniidae; genus Hofstenia; species Hofstenia miamia. The sequence continues at coordinate 1,267,324 of CABFPE010000056.1, read as the reverse complement.
TTGAGATCACAATAGTGAAAAAAAATTTTAAACATGCTTTTGTCCCCCTTGTATACTAACTATATAACAAACCTGAACTGTGCTTATGGCAACATTACTCATGCTTTCTTGGCAAATATAATGGCTTCTTATAAATGCATGACCTGTTGGATTTCTGTTGAATGTGTGAATATTATATTCTGAAAAATCAACCCTTTATAAATATAGTGCTGAGGCAAAAAAAAATTTCTACAGCATTTATCAGGATATTGGATCCTGACACCAAAATAATATATTCTTGGGCATTTAAAGATCAACAGCCTTTGCCATTTGCTATTCTCATGTTTGGCTTGAATAAAAAACCCCAATAGTAGCAGTTATTTTTATCTATTAATAAGGGGTTTTTTCATATATCTTACTATCAACAAAACTCTTGAACCTGCACTTCACAAGATTGACCTCCAATACTTAAATTTCCTGATGTGACAGTACACATGTTTAAACTACAAATAATTGTCAGGGAACAATTGAGCTAATCGAATGGCGATTTTTTTGCTGTTATAAATTCTTATGGTCTCCATTATCTTCCAATAGCTTCAAAGTTAAATCTTAGCATGAGACAAATCAAAATTTTCCTTGCAAAATTGAAGAGATGGGATATTGTCAGGAATTGTCTACCAAACTTCATTTTTTGAAATGCCAATTGAATGTTTTTCATTAAAATTTAGATTTGTTTAATGATGAACAAAGGAGAAATTAAACAAACAACTCAAGAGACTTATTTAGGAGTGCGGGTAAATTTAGAACATATTGAAATCTGCAGAAAACACAGTATTTTGTGAGTATATTTTGGTTTCATCACATTTTTGTAAGTTTAAGTGTATGAAAACAATCCATTTATAAGGTATTTGATCACCAAGGAAACGCTTGTGGAAATCAATTGTAACAATTTGTTGATAATGATCTATTTCATGCGTTCTATCACATTGTATTCATAAATCTAGTTCTTCTGCAATATATCTATTCTTAGTTGTAGTGAAGCAAAATATTGTGCAAGAAGAGTGCAATTTTCTTCAAGAACTTTTATAGCAATTTCAGGAGAATTATGTGAACTAAATAGCATAGTATCATCAGCATATTGTATAACATTACATGTGGTATAAGATAAGATAAGATAAGAGATTCTATATTCAGATAAATGTTTACAATTCAATAACTGATAATTTATCTGAATAGCGTCATAAATTACAAAAAAGTAACCAATCTACAAATCAACATACATTACAAAATTAACAATTCTTACAGGCTATGGATGAATTACTTTATATTGCTATTTTAAAGAGGAGTTATCGTATAGTCATTGTTGTAAAATTTAAATCCTAACCATGATGTACCTAAAATATATTTTTGCTTAAGGAAGATTTTTAAACGCTTTTTAAAAGGTTTCAATTTTTCAATGCTTTTAATTTCTTTAGGTAGCGAATTCCAGGTTCGAATTGCGACATTAATGAAAGATTTATTCAAAACTTTTTTCTTATACTTAACACATGTAAAAATTTTAGATCTTGAATTCTGTTTATGCGCAAATCCCGGGAATTTAATTGAATTATAAGGCGGTAGATTTTTTACTAGTTTGAAAAATGTTAGCAAGGTATTTAAAATGACGAGTTGTTTTGGAAAGAGAATTGACCTAGAAATGTAATGTTTAGTTTTCGATGAATTTTTTGCTGAGATATTCAGTGCCCATTTTAATTGAATGTCAAGTTTTCTATAAAGCACATCACTTAGATCAGTAAATAAGATGTTTGCATAATTAAGGTGGCTCATGATAAAAGCATGGAAGAATTGAATAATTGCACAAGGTGGTAACTGCTTAACTACTAGTGTCATACTTTTTATACCTATAGCTAGTTTTCTAACTGTTATGTTAATGTGAGTGTTGAACTTTAACTTTGAGTCAATGGTTAC
>CABFPE010000056.1:1235955-1262836 GCA_900660155.1 Hofstenia miamia | reverse complement strand
AATCTGGGGCGGGGGGGGGCTACGCCCTGCTTTAAATGAAAGGAATCGCGACACATGAATGTGCCGGATCCTAGGTCAGGACAAAAAAAATTACTTTTGTTCCTGTAAGATCAGTTAGATTCCTCTGACTGAATTATTGGTTTAGCACCAGAACAAATAGCACTCTTTGAGAATATATATATACATCTGATGTTTCAAATGCGAAAATTATTGAATAGAGACAAAATTTCGACTAATAGCAAATGCAATGAGATCATCAATTTAATTGGAAGAATATGTACCTGCAAGTGTTTTTGCTGAATGAATAATAAAGCAAGCAGAAAAGGATTCTAAGCAGACACGGCTTTTAAGCGCTAAAAAGGACCAATTTAGGTGGCACTTAAGTGCTATAAAATACTCAAAATAGGTTCTAAAAATTAAAAAATAGTTAGTAGTGAAACTATATTTAGATATGATTATAGTACGAAAATAAAGGTTTTTTCATTGACGTGTCAAGCTAATTGTGACGTTTGTTGGAAAGGGTTGCGTTGCAAGAGCTAGAGCTAAGCTCACGTCACAAGCAAAAATTGTGGCTTCTTTGACTGAATTAAAGTCAGTGGAAGACCATTCAGAAGCCCGATATTCTGCCGGAATTTTGCAAATTGCAATGCTTCCTCAGCCCACTGAAGTTATTTTAAGGCGTCGTTTTCGTCCAGAACATAATGGAGATTTTCCTTGTCCAAATCACGTAAAATTTACGAACTAATCGAATTTAAAATGACGAATAATTGATTAAATAATTCAATATTTGCTTAAAATGGCAATGAGATAAAAAGTAGTGATTTGAGGTGCTCTTAGTTGTTTTTAGGTGCTAAAATTAAAATCCGGTTCTGATTATAGGTCATTTGGACCTATCGTAGTGTTTCTAGTGCTAAATTACATGTTGGGAAATTATTTTTTCTTAAAATAAATATCAATGATCAATTTTTTCATTCATACTCTACATTAATATCAAGTTGGTATCTAGAATTTGATTGAGCAGTGCTCAAATAATATTTTCAACGGTTTACTAAATCATTTTAGTCTTATATTTTTTATTACATTTAACTCTTACGTTACCAACCATCATTTGATGTAATATGATCGTGATATATTTTTTATTATATCAATGAGAAATGCATTCTATTGTATGATTACAGTAACTGAGTTACCTGAGCAAATGCTCTGGTTTTCAATTCCTTATTGAAGTCTACAGGATATATTCGTTTCATACAGCATTTCTATTTTGTATCCAAGACATTCTCAGTGCAATTGTTTGCCAAGACCCATCCCTATTAATTCAAATAAACATTTTATTCATTCAATTCGTTATAGTCTCGATCTGAACGAATATTTTCAAATGATGCATTTCGGTTAGAATTCAGACTTTCTAAATGGTGTTCGTCACTTAGTTGTAAATAAAACCCCGCTTGCATTTCTGTTTGTTCTACGTAAATTATCAGTTGACTATGCATTTAGTTTGCAGCTGGGATTGCTAATTTAACAATGAGTACACATAATAGAATATAATTTATTATTTGAAATGTACAGTAGATAAACCACTGGCTAATCGAAGACCTATTCAAAGTTATGTCGATTGGATAGCGTATTTCTCAGATATGTAAAAGATCAGCTGGATCAGCCTGTCCACTTTTCTAGTCTAGAAAATCGGATCAACTGGGACAAAACAGGTAAGCCGGGTAAAACAATCAATGCCAATAAAAATTTAAGAATTGTAATCCTATTACAAACAGCAAATGAAAAGAGTCATACATTTTCCGACCTCCAATGTAGTTGAATTATATACGGATAACCAGGATATCTAGGTCATTTGGTCGTCATGTTCTTTTGGCGGATATTAATAAAGTAGTATACGATTGTAGATTAGTGACAAATCAAAATAGCACGGTATGAAGTCATTGGATTTCCTTGATTTGATTAACTTTGGCCTCTTTGACTCAAATCCTGCCACACAGTCTCCTGACTTCGGTATCCTGGAAATAACTTATCCCTCCAACGCATAAAGTCTTAAGATGTCTTACATTAGGGAAGCAATAAATAGTTTCCGATATTTATATCTGTCTTCAAAACAATCGATTCCCAAAATAAAGAAACGTTTAGCAACAAGGGATATGAGAGAACCATCCAGAGAACGAAAGAAATGGTAGAGAGTCTCTACTAGAGAAATCATCTAATGTTGGTTAGGGCAAGGTCAGATGGCCCTCCAGGACAGATACTGAAGACAAATTTAATTATCTTGAGTAAGGTCAAGATTTTTTATCAGACCTATCAGGATTAATCAAGTTTCAGGTCCGGCTTGAGGCGGCGCAAATCAAGTCCAGTTCAAAACAGGATCCGAAACAGGTTTGAAAGCATTCACGTTGTTTGATCAATTTGATTTTATTTGATGAAAAACATTTAGTTAATGTAATATGATTTGATACCAGTACATTGCTTTACTGCCGCAAAAAACAACAATGACAGACTGAGAAACAGTACATAGCTACTGTATACTACTTTACAGTTACAATAAAAACGCTTTGTTCATTTATGATTGTTTGAAGCTGAAATAAGTCTTGTATGTTCTGGCCTTGTGAATTCATCTTTAAAAAAAGGGAACATTTTTAAATAACTAAGTGGTTAATCATTATTTTTATTTATATCCGTTTGCATATCAAATGTAATGTGCTAATGAAATTAATTGTCGAGGTGAACATTCATCTTTTTAAACTGTCATTATGATTGTTTGAAGCTGAAATAAGTCTTGTATGTTCTGGCCTTGTGAATTCATCTTTAAAAAAAGGGAACATTTTTAAATAACTAAGTGGTTAATCATTATTTTTATTTATATCCGTTTGCATATCAAATGTAATGTGCTAATGAAATTAATTGTCGAGGTGAACATTCATCTTTTTAAACTGTCAAAAGTTCCAGTAATAAAGAAGTCTGTAAATTCTCCTCAGACAATAAACTAATAAATTCTGAAAGCACCAATTTTCAAAAGCTAAAGTTTGATTTAGAAGTAGTTCCCGATCAAATTTGTTCCTTAAAACATCTAATGAATTGCGAAACATCTGCTCGAAAAATCCTTGAAAGCAGGTAATAGACAAAAGGGTTAATCAAAAAATTTAGAGACATCAGTGGAGTGTCGAAGAAACCAACAGCAAAGTAAAACCAACAGTTGCTGATACTACTCGTAATATTTGAGTTAGAATAGAGAAGATAGTAGATGAAGATGTGTGCGTTGCATATTATTATAGAAAGAAAACTTACAGTGGCGAATATTACTAAGATATTCAACTGGTCTCTCGGAATATTGGTTAACGAATGTATTTTCGTCATCACACTTTTCTCACGCCGTGGTACTTTCCTTGTAGTATTGGGGGTGCTTGCAAATTCTGATTTATCATCTTCATTCGATGAGCTTTGTACAGATTGCAGGTGAATGCCCATCTGCTTGACATTCTTCTCAGATCTTCTTACTATGATTAAAATCCAGAAGTATATGCTGATGATCAATATTACTGTACAAGCGAGAACGACTATCACAAGGATTTGCATAGTTTCTTCCAAATTTCTGCTACTACTGTAAAATTCTGGGAATGACAAAGCTGTTGCAAATGTAAGCACAACAATTACTATTAGTAGCACAGCACTTAATATCTCTTTGTGAGAATACCTCAGAAAGCGATCATTGAACATCAAAAGCAAAAGTCGATCAACAGCCACCACCAAATATAGCAACTGAGAGGTCAGTGAGTAGAAGGATAAAATGTTCTTTTGAAAGATCTGCATAAAATCGGTGAGGAAGTGGTTAATTTCACCAAGAAGCTCGATTTTATATCTGGTGATGAAAATTTCTGGTGGCAGAAACACTACATTGTAGCTGAAATCCAACATGGCTATTATAAGCATAAACAGGTTATAGGAAAACCCTCCGCCATTTAGAATATGACCTGATTTGTAGAATTTGTATATGAGAACTGAAATTGTAAGTCCATTTGCGCAAAATCCAATTATCATGTATATAGACAATAGAATCATAAAGAAGTAGCCGGAATAGATTCTGCATTGTGGGTTCAATAACCCACCACTGATGTTTTGAGCAAATGCTAAAAAATCAATTTCATCGAAGTTGTATTCAAATGTAATATTATGGGCTTCCAACATATCGAAATCTAAAAATACAGAGTTAATTTGTTTAGGAGATAACAAACAATAGGTATACTTATGGTGTGCTTTGATTGAAATTAGTAAATAGAGTTGAGATAATACAGGTTTTAAATACACACGCCGACGACTTTGCGACATTATAAACGTGCTACTTACTACGGGAATCTTAAGTTTTGATTACTTTAAGTTCTTTTCAATTTTTATTTGATAGCATTAAATTGTTTATTTATAATTAATTAACAATTACTAAAAAGTACTATATCTAGTAGCTTCTGTGGAGATGTGCGTGCCATTAAATATTTAGCAGTGAATTTTGATTTGTTTAACTACATTCACATACACACCTAGTTTACACTGGATTTCTATTCGTGTATATCAGTAAACAAATGTGCATAAAGGAACTTCAGTACTGAATTGCGTAGATAATGAACAATGATGTTAAGTTCATTGAAAATTTGTAGATGTATAGATTTTTTACAGTAAGTGTTAATAAATATGTTATACAACCTTTGAATTATGTCAATAAAATAATAATTTCGTTTCCTATTGTAATGTAAATCCAATTAATTTCACATAGATTTAAAGGAATGTGGAGGGATATTGACAACTTAATTTTGTTAAAATATTTCAAAATTTTGTAATTTATGATATCAAATGTCTCCACCTCAAGTACTGATATTCCTCGGGTAATGTTACATGCATTCTTGTATGGTAGGTGGGAATTCTAAAATTCTGATTTAATTATTACATAATTGATATCACTTTAAAAGATTTTTTGGGTAATTTTAGGTTATTGCAGGGTAGTGATGACAATTAGTATTTTTCACTTTCTTATTTCTTATTCATTGAGTTGATGCTTACATTTCTAAATTTTTAGACATTCACAAAAAAATGAAATTCAAAATCTTTTTGACATTTTCAAGTTTTTGTTGATTATAATATATAAGTTAAAAAAAGTAGTCTCAGCACAATAAAATTATAAATATTCAAGAGCCTCAAAATATATTATAAAATGAAAAAGAATAATTTTTGTGATTAGTTTTGAAGTTACATATTAATTTCAGTTCAGGCAGATGTGCATAGTTGTTGTTATCACATGTAATTCCACATTGACAACTCTCAAATGAAATAAATAGAATGTGTCATGCATTTCCTTCAGCTTTATTTGGCTTTAACTGACTTGAATTGCATGTCCAATAACCAATAGTCAATCAAGTTATCAACCCCTCAAACTCAAACATTGGGCCAACAGTTGTATCGCTGTTAAATTTGAGAGACAGCAGAGTTTGTCTATCATATATAAAAAGTATTTGGAAAATATGTTTGTTTATATGTTTGTTTATTATAAATTTCTAATATGCCCAACTTTGTTCTAGCAAACCAAAAATTAAAGAATATTTTTGACAGGAATCATAAAATGGGCAAAATTGATATTAATTTTATTGGGCCGAGTCTTCTTGGCTTGGCCCTAGCATAGGCGTCAACTTTTGTTCCATGTCCATCCCTGGGCTGAGTTAAAAGAGACTTTTTTGCAAGGATTTTCGTTTAGAAGAAAAATTCTGCCCCCTTTTTTATCTACACCGTGAGAATAATGTATCAAGGGATTCTTTGTTGGAATTTCCAAAAATCGGTTAATAAGCACTGCAAATAATTATATGAATTTCGTAATAAATCATATTACAAATATTATTTTTCTTTATTGATTTAAATTTCGCAGTGATATATAATGTGTTAGCCACAAAGCTTAAACCAGTAATTAATACAAAATATTTTTAATGGCGGCCAAATTTAAAATAAAATGGTAAGTACATGATTGGGTAATAACATATTTATGTATGTAGTTTACTATTGCACCATTTTAATAATTTTTTCTTACGGAAATATACTCACAATTTCAGTAGAACGATGCCAAAAGATTTGAAATAGAGTTTAAGAAACTACTTTTTGTTTATATTGCCAAGAATACAAGGTTTTCGTTGTTACCAGGAGAGCTTCTTTTCAATTAATTGTGGAGCTTAAGATAACATCTCAGAATACTTCATTGTTTGTCACACATAAAAGTAGGTTACAATTCAAGGTATGCATATAATTTTATGCATCTAAATCGAGAATGCAGTGACATGGAAATTTGTTTTACATATTTGATAAGCCACACATGCAAATTATTCATAAATTTTGAGTGAAAAAGTAACTTCAATTATTGAAAAACTGAGTTTTTTTAATGTAAGAGTCAGAGCAAATTTATTGCGCATTATATGTATACAAAAATTTACAAACTAACACATGACAAAAAATGAAACATAAACAAATAATTAACTACAAATTAATATGTACAATACATGTAAATAATAATATAATCAATGTTTGAGTGAATGTTTGTGTAGGTGCTCAATGTTGGATGTATGTTTCGAATGCATGAAGTGTATTACCGTCCCCTAGTGTATACTGTTTTCTTAGAAGAAATTTTTTCAATTTTTTTCTAAATTATTATAGTTTTTTTCTATTCGCGTTTCATAATCTAAATTATTCCACAATTTAATTGATATGCGATGAAATCCATTATAATTACTGCGATCGTTCCATTATAATTACTGCGATCGCTCATTTAATTTAATATAGTCATTAAGGAAAAGGAAAGATATTTGCAAAAATTTGAATTTAAATAAGATAGATAGCATATGCAGATGAATTTGATAGAGCGGAGATAATATTTTATATTTATTACGATATACTGATGCTTCGTCATGCTTTTGTGCAAAGTTTAGAGTTTTTATACACCAATTAAATGTCTTTGATAGAAGCATACGATGTTTCGAATTTAGGTTAGTTAAAACAAAAGAACAATATTGAAAATGAGATAAACAGAAAGCATGTATTAGTTGTTTATGATAATTGCTTGATATTACATTGCGTAACTGATAAAGATATCTAATGCCTGCAGTCATTTTTTGAATCTTATTTATTAGAAATTTTTCAAATGTTAATTCATTATCTATCTCCACTCTTAAATACCTGACTGATTCACTTTGATTTATTGACTCATTATTTATTTTTTGTTCTATATAATTTATTAGATTTTGTTTGTGCCTTAGGTGAAAAAATTATAAATTGAGTTTTTCAATCTTTAATATCAGTTGATTATTTGTAAAATAATTGTTTAATTTTTCTATATCTGTTTGGAGGTTTTTTGCGGTACTTATTAGTCACCCCACGGTCAGTCGTAACATAGCTTGATTTTTTACAGTTTAATATTACAAATTGCTTCCTATGTTTTAGGAAGTTCATGATTAAGTTAATTGAGTAACACCAAAATTATAATTTATAAGTTGTTTTACAAGATATCGAAATTCATTGAATTTAATGCCTTAATTAAATCTAGTAATGCTACACAACTGCAGTTATTATGAGATATATTAGACTTAATTTGTTGCGTGATCGATAAAATTGCGTCCCGGGTGCTATGCCCAGCACGAAAACCAAATTGCTTATTGGATAGGATGTTTTCTGATTTTAGGAATGCGTTTATTTGAATATACAACAGTTTTTCAAAGAGTTTGTTAAAAGAATGTGTAACACAAGTGGGTCTATATTTTTTTGCGTTTAGGTTTTCACCTTTTTTATATATAGAAGTTATATCTGATTTTTTAGTAAGTCTGGAAATTCACAATCAATAATACATTGATTGAATGCGACTAACAATTGTTCTCCAAAAATAGGAAAAAAACGTTTAATAATAAAAAATGGGAGATTATAAGAAACGGTTGATTTGTTGGTATCAAGTTTTTTAATAATATTAATTGATTGTAGCAAGTCTAAGGGGAAATTGTTTTGATTGTTTGAGATTATCAGAATTTTGTTTTTTCTTATAAGGTGGAAATTGACATTTCCAAGTTCTTTGAATGTTGAATTTAAATGATTTAGTATTTGAGTTTTGTCTCTTACGGTCGTATTATTGATGTTTAATTCATTTATTTCAGATGAAAGACCTTTAGATTTTCCAATAAATTTAATTGATTAAAGAATTTTTGTCGAGCTTTAGTTAAATTTTTTGTTCTTAATTGCTTAATTACTTTCTTTGATTTTTCGTAATTGGTACAATTAGTCTTTGTTGGCTCGGATTTCGCCAGATCAAATAATTCTCTTTTAACTGATACAAGTTCATGGACTTGATTATCGTCGGTTTTTGAAAAGGAAATGTAATTGCTTTAATCTTAACCCGTCGCTTCTTAATCGGTGCAACAGTGTTTAATACTTTGTAGATTTCTTTTGCAATATAATTAATCATTTGAGGTTCAGAATTCAATATGTAAATATAGTTAAATGGGGTGTTTTTAGGGCCCTTTCCATTTTTTTAATCTGAGTAAGATACATAGTCTCTTGCATTTATGATTTTAAATTGCTTGCTCTTAGCAGTTTTGTTACTAGTATATGTACACAGTGCATGATCACTAAATGATTCAAAAATTAAAGATTTGAAAGAAACTTCACAATTAGTAAAAAGTAATCAATTAATTTGTTCATGCGAGTTGGACAAACCGTATTTACACAATGAAAATTAAAAGTAGTACACAATTCATTTATAGAATTTCGTTCATAAGAGTTAAAGTAATTAATATTAAAGTCACCGAATATATTTAGAGACTTATAATCATTACATATTTCAGATATTTCGTATATTTTATAATTTAAATATTCGACTAGATACTTTTTATTTGGATTATAAGTTATGTTTATCAAATCTTTTTGGAAACAGTTCTCTATTGATTTTATTTCTATCCACAGTGATTCAAATATTTCGTGATTAAGTTCATATTCAGATTTACGGGCTGGCTTTAAAGATTTTGATACAATTATCATAAGTCCACCTCTACCTATTCGATTCTTAGTAAAAACCTTAAAATATTGTCGGTCTGGGTTAAACAAGTTAGGGTCGATATCAGGCTTAAGCCAAGTTTCTGTAATTATGAATATTGCATTTTTTCGAATTTTTGTAATTAATATTAAGAAATCGTTTCTGTTTACATTAAGACTTCTAGCGTTAATATATATATATTTGAAGTTATCACAATAATATTTTAATTTGAGTTCAAGTTCTGTTTCACTTAGGGTAGGACCTGGATTTGTTTCTATGTCACCGGAAAGGATTAATTTTAAAAGAAAAAAATACCTAATAAGTTGTTTATAAATCAATGTACTGAATTTGGTAGTACACATGTAGTAATCGAGATGTGAGTGCTTTCTGTGTTGTGTTTGGATGTGAGCATGTATATAATATATAGTTACATTTCGAAAAGCAAAATATATAACTAAATAATAAATAAAAAAATTTACCAGTTTGATTGATTTAGGAATTTTCAGATAGGGGGATTGGGTCGGAAGGAGACATCGACGCGTTGAGGAGCTTGTGTCTTTTGCGTAAGAGATATAAGGAGCACGGAATGATGAGATAGTGATTTGGCATGGACTGAGATGATTTTTTAAGATATGAGTCATTTGCTTAATTCCATTTCAAGAAAGATGCATCCCATCAAGGGGTAAGAGACTACTGTTGACAGTTCTTCGGGACAATAAGAATTTTTTGAAGACCGGGAGGACATTGAAGTTGCTTGAAGACATGCGTGATTGGACTTCGTTGAATTCGGCAATGATGTGATTTCGTTGTAATATTGAATGTTTGCAGACGGGAGTGATTTCCAAGAAGTAGATGAAGCGTGGTGAGAATTTGAAACGAATCAGTTCAACTAGATGATTGATATTGGATTTGAAGTTTTGAACATCTGTGAAATGTATGGCATCAATTAGACCAGTATTGAGGATAACAGAATTGACGTGAACTTTCGGATGTTGTGAGATCTTTTCAGCAAGAAGACTAGAGTTGTGACCAGAATAAGAATGGATTGAAGTGATTTGATCATGTAAAAGATTATGAGAGAGGACACATTTTATAATGCTGCTTCCAATGATTAGTGATGATGTGCCAGTTTTGATAGATTTCACTTGTCTTCACGGGAGAGTAGAATTTCGTGTTCATTAGATTTCTTTCTAGGAGACTTGGGCGGATTTTTGAAAGAGACATAGCAATGTTCAGAAGGAGAATCAAACGTTTGCGTAGAGCATGATGTATTGTTAGAATTAGCCGATTTTGTAGGAGAAGACTGGGTTGAAGCATTAGAGACAGATTTCAATGAACTTTCGAAAAGGAGTAGGAGAGCTTCAGCGGCGTTTTCTTTGTTGAGTAGAGCCAACATTTGGTGCGTCGGCGTTTTCTTTTTATCTTTGATTAACGAAAATGCCGCATCGAGGGTAGGCGCGCAAGCGAATAGATTACCACGTATCTCTTCTGCGAGCGAGAGTGAAACCCGACCGTCTTCGACCGGAATAGACACATACAATGATATAATGATATATTCAGAAATGTTTTCCATTTTCACAATTACAAGGTGTTTTTTAAATGGGTTAAGCTTAAGGTGGAATATCTCCTTTAAACGAAACTTTGACTTCATGTACAAGACAAATGTATATTTTGCATGTGAAACAAAGAGGCAAGCAATAAGTCTCGATTTTAGCAGACCTAGCGGAAGTTAGTTCTATTATTTCGTTTACAGTTTAGACTCAGTATGAGCATCTCCTTTCTGAATGATATTAGACATCGAAAAAATACTCTTAAATACAAAGCAATCTCCTGAAAGACTGATTCTAATTAGCAATTGAGGTGGTATATGGCACCCGAATGCTGTCTTTCAAAGTCCTTTAAAGAAATATGGCAAGTGATGAGAACTCTTCTTTTGCCAGAAACTGATTGTGTTAACAAAAACACGTTGCCTTTAAAGTGAACATACTGCGCGATAGTAGTTTTTGCTATGAATGCGAGCATATCTCAATTTCCCGCTAGCATGCTTTTTACAACTTGTGATCCATGAAGTCATTCCTGAGATAGTGACCAAACAAAACCACCAATTAAAAGAACACCCTGTAGATCTAACACTTGAGACTTAGTTATTGGCACGTTCATCAGAGGCAACCGATTTCACGACTACGTCATACAGCGATTATGTTCCAGGTTCTGAAGGATTTCAACATTTGCAAACGTTATATATTATGTAAATTGCAGTGCAGAGAGGAGTCTAGGAAAGTTGATAGGGTATCTAAATTCAAAATATCATGGATATTCACACGTTTTTACATTGCATTCAAGTCTCGTTATCAAACACAGTTCTTAAAATGTTTAAAATAATTAAGACTTAGAATTACCAAATTGTGAACTACAAATCTTATAGTGACCTCTATACATTTAAGTTTTATGGCTAGTTGCTTGTTTTTTCATTTCATTGAATACATTTGCAACAAACAAAAACACTATATTTCAATCTGAACTATACCTGCATTCCACACTCAAGAAGGAGCTGGCGTTTCTAGGCAGCTATGAAGTGAAGTTCAGATCTAATACAAATACTATAAATACAAAATTTATCAATATAAAATTTTATTTTAGGTCTATGCAAGCTGTGGTCAGTAGAATATTGTTTTTTTTCAATTGTCTGGAGGGAAACCAGATTGTGCCTAACAATACTGCCATGTATGCAAAAATAATCTCGTAAGAAATATTGTCAACTTCAAAAATGCAATAGAAAAAATTTTGTAGGAATATGAATTGGACTTATAGCAGAAGGCATGTGATACTGCAGTTTCATTTGCAAAATTGAATTGAATTTGAATTAAAAGCCATGGTTGCGCATTTGTTGAAGCCTCATGTATTCATCAAAAACAAGAAAACGATCATGTCATGAATTAAGCAAACATCAACCAAATCAGTGCAGATTCAATCTAAGATTGTTAATATCGGCTGTCAAATTCGTCAGCAAAGCAGTCTAAATCAATTTGTTTGATTTATGAACTCTTGCTAGACAGCAGTGCAATGTTCATAAATCTATGAGATATCATAGAAATTCGTAAATATGTTTTAATTTATTTCATTTTTACATCAAATGCTGGGAACAAGGAAAATAGTTTCTATCAGCAGTAATCTCCATAGACAATAAAAGGCGGTCGTGTATGGAGTTCGAAACGACAGAAATTGAATAATGGATGTCTTCTTCTCAAGTTTGTTTATAAGCAGTTTCTTGCTTATAGGTATTTCATTTATTAAATTGGTTTTAATCATCAAATAAGCATTGCAAAAGCTCAAAATCTCTTTGAGGTTAAAAATCGAGAATTGCATACACGGTACTATACACAGGTATCCCAATTAACAATGGTATTGTAATTGCCATTATTGTTATTAGTGGCAGATGGACACTGGGGAGTTTATGACCCGTGATGTATTTCCGACAATGACCCATTTGGGAGCCAGTAATTGTTTATTAATGGACCATTGATGAGCAAATAATGGTTCATTAATGGCAAACAATAGATTTTGATAGCATAGCATTACTTTTATATGTACAACGACCATTTTATATTGCTAAGCAGTTCAAACATTACTGTTTAAACAAACACAAGCCCAACAAAGGGTAGAAGAATAGCTTTGATATCCTGTAAAGTGTATTCAATACAAAAATTTGTGAGAAATTTGAAGGAATATCTTGTTTATAAATGATAGCAATAAGTATAAAAATTTGCAACTCTTAACAAAAATTAAAATTTTAAAATTAAGTACAATTTTGAAATAGTACTTTCTTAAATCGAGAAAAATCTCTTCTGTTCAAATAAAACTTTTTTATATAACAGTTAACTTCAAGGTGTCCAAATATTCATGAATAAATTATTTTTAAAATTCATTTAGCAGGTATATTATCATTTTTTAAGAATTAAAAATTTCAAAAATGCTTTTCGCAATTCCTTTTATATATTAAGCGGATTTAGGAATCAAAATAATGAAGTGAGTTCTATTTCCAAGAATCTGCTAATTGATTATTGATTACTATAGTTGTCACTGATGCCGCAAATGGTCCACAAATTGGCCACTGATTGCATTAGTGGTCACAAATACCGAATGTTTTCCGCAAAAAGTCCATTGATGTTGATTAATATTATATTATAAATTGTAATTATAGCAGGGTGTGAGAAGTTGGCACAGAATGAGTATAAATTCAGGCATGACAAGGTGGGAAGAATGGTTCACTGGAGTTTGAGCAGGCAGCATGGGTTAGAAGCACTAGACAAGTGGTATGAGCACAAGCCACAGGGCGTCATAGAAAATGAGAATTTTAGTATATCATGTAAATGTTGGCGTGATGGAAAGTTTAACTAACAATAGAACTTTCCTTTGATCATTGGTGTTCAAAATTAGCACCTATCACCATATTCATCAAATTAATATTTCTACGTTAAATTTTTAAAGAAATTTCTTGAAATCCGAATTTGTGAAAATATTGTTTGAACTTATGATATTTGTCATACAGTATTGAAAAATATCATTGAATTGCAATGTTCAAGTTTTTAGTGACAAAACTTCTGTTGAGGAATCTGAAAAATTTGTTAATTCTATACATTGTGGTGACTTAATAAGAAAAGTCCTTCTATCAACCTTAATATTAATTTCACAAAATCTTAAAACTTATTAAATTTTGGGCTTCCTTTAGAATTTAGATTGTTTATATTAAGTTTCATCAGCAATATCATAATTCTTACTGAAGTGTGGTTTGACGATTCTTATCTCCCAATCACAACTTCTAACATTTGTGAGAATCTGATAGATTTTCATTCAACATTTACAATTGTTCTCTCCCTTGAAATTCTAATACTTTCATTAATTAAAAGTATAATTTTTTACATTGGTTTGCCAAAATTTTAAAATATTCCATTAAATATTGCATAATCTGTGGAGATCAGCTCAGCGAGATAGAAATAATGGATTTGTTTCATCTTAACCACTAAATAAAGTAGAAAAAAATTATGATGTTTTCATTATAAAAATATTTAAAAAATAATAAAACGAATCTAATGTGAATTTTCACGAATTACCAAAAATTCAATAACATGAAGTGGTAGCAAACGAACATGCTTGCTGTAGTAGATGTAATGCACTGGTATGCACGTGCAGTCATTGATAAACGTGGGAAATTAATTGAATTATCACAGGTGTGAAAAATTTGTTGTTAACAGCATTATCTGCTGTTAATATTAACAAAAACAGATTTGCTATTCACAGTTACTTTAAAAAATAGCTTTATTCAAAATTAAGACAAAATAGAATTTGATTTTGCATTGCTATGCTTCAAAAACTAGAATGTGTGCCCTATATTGCCAATTTCCCTTTACTCAGGGCTTTTAGAGTGATGCACATGCTTGGGGCAATTATGCTTACGGCTCCAACAAAAAATTCAAAGTGACAAAGAAAGTATTCAAATGAATGAGGTTAATGCTTTAATGAGAATCCCCCCCCCTCCCTATTCTCCCTTCTCTTTCCCTGTGACTGCTGTTACTAATTGTAAAACAAAACTAACATCTTTACAAATTTGCAAGATGGCGATATAAATATTAATTGGATACAACATTAACATCATTAGAACAACTCCGCTTAATAAGCACATCAAATCATTTGAGCCATTATTATAGAATGTTTATTATGAATATAATATAATGAGCTTTGTGCACTATGATACAAAATTAACATCATTAGAACAACTCCGCTTAATAAGCACATCAAATCATTTGAGCCATTATTATAGAATGTTTATTATGAATATAATATAATGAGCTTTGTGCACTATAATGCACAAATTTGAATTAACTCATATAGCACTTATAATACGCATAAAACAGCCAATGGGGTATCACAATAAAGTATAAGTGTGCTTTTTGTTCTAACCAATTTGACTAACTGTTAACAGCATATGCTATTAACACTCCTGATTATCACGTAATTAAAGAATTCAGCGCAAAAATTAATTAAATACGAGCGAAAGTAGTCTGCTAAAACAACTCAATTGAACCGAATATGTATGATTACAAAAATTTAATCTGCATTGCTTGATTCTGAGTTGGTTGCTTAGAAACAGCACTTACGAACCTGTATAAACATGCGTGAGAAAAATGCGACATTGACACTCAACTTGCGTGAACAGGATCCAGTTTTTTTGAGCCATACCCGTAATAATTTCACCCGCATAAGACTGTACCGTAAGCACACAGCATTAGAATTTAAAAAGTGTTCTGCACATCTAAGGCATGTACTTATTTCTAAACACTTTTTCTTTCATCTTCAAATAACTAAGTAGCTTAGCTCGTTACATAAGATGCTAGTATATTGAACATTATTACTGATTAATTTATTCTTACTGATGTAGTAGTTTGTTATTTTGTTAATCATTTGGATATCCTATTTGTTATTGCTATAGGCAACAGCTCTGAGGAAAAGTACATCATAAGTAAAATTTTATAAGGTTAGCCCAACTAAGAATCCATTTTCCTAACTATATGCGGTATTGAAGCAAATCCACATCCAATTTTAGCCTTCCAATCATATTTTCAAGTGCTTAATCGAGTGAAGAATTCTGCTAACTATACATATTTTAACTTTAAAAATCTTACCTACAAAAATGTTAAATATAATGTTGGATTTTAAAAATGATAATATTATTCTAGCGATTTCGGAAAAAAGGTTAAAAATTGACGATTCTGATAACATGAGGGCTTTTAAAGTGATTCATATACAGTATTCATGAGAGACTGATTACCCAAAATTTTATTGGGAAATCAAACGGTATCAGAATCATTAATCCCAAGCAACATAATATAATATTAAGAGCAATCTAATATCAAATTTTGATATTCTGGGGGTATAAATTAAAAATCCCATAAAAAATTCTCAATTTAAAAAGCAGTTATTAAATTATTAAACGAAATATTTCTTTAAGATATTTTTATCGCGCGATGGCGTTCGAAAATCCATTCTTATCTTAATACATGGCATAAGAAAAAATTTTAACAATTGTGCTAAATGGACCTGTATTTTGATATCGTTTCAATATCCTTCTGTATGGCGAAGCAATGTCATTATATTGCTTCTTTTTTTAAAGAAAATATTAGATGGATTTTGTGAAAATTGTTGTTGTGTTCACCCATATAATTTGTTGATCCTAAGGTTAAAAACTTACACAAATTGGTTAACGTAGATTACTTCTCAAGATCAACAGAGTGAAACAATTATTTTCTAATCTCTTGAAGAGCGGTGCGATTACAGTAACCTTGTTTTTGACAAGTTTTCGTCTCATTAATAAACTTTTATTGTAGAGGTGGACAGAATTAGAGGATAGTAAGTTCGCATCCTAACACGTATTTTGCGATGTCTAGGAGTAAACTGGGAAATTATGTTCAGCAATTCATTGTGCCAATAAATTGGGCAACAAGGATCAAGTTGAGTTATTCCTAATTTAGAACAGTGAAGTACTGAGGAGCCAAAATAAGCTCATTAGATTTTACCAAGATGAATTGATCAGCAAAAATATTGCTGTAGATATTAAACGTTCTTTCAAATTTAGCCAGAATATCTATATCAATCTTTAAAGCAACTATCGCATGATCAGAAAATGAAACAAATAACATCACATAATCAAAAATTGTGAGGTTTGATATATTAGTAAACAAAAGATCTAAGTTGTTTCCACAATTATGCATTTGGAAATCAATAATTTGATCAAATTGATTGTCAAGAAAGTAGGTGAGAATATATTAATCATAACCATGTTAATAAAAAGAAGATATTATGTAAATTATAGTCTCGAAAAAATGGAGCCTCGAAAGGTATTGTATCAGAACTGAGAATCGACTAAAACAAAACAACCAAGTGGTCTCTGGACCAAAATCTATCAGATCTCCCAGAACTGTGAGAATTTGTGTTTGGGAGAGTAGGGTCGTAGATAGAATCATCAAACCATGTTTTGGTAAGAGTTAAGATATATTGTTGTTGAACCTTAATATAAAAGATGTTAATTCTAAACGAACTCTAGAATGTAAAATGGTGTTCCGTTGGGTTTTGAGGTGGAAGCCATAAATATTAAAACCAATGGTCGAGAGAAAACACTATTGGGAACAAATTCTATTACTCATATTTATACAATTCTTAAGGGGCACGAATTGTTTATTGAAGAATTTTTCCCTAGAAGCAGACTAAATTTTATCAATGTATCTTTCATTTTGCATCCTTCATTCAAACTATCAGTCATTTTGAATGAAGTACTGCATCAGTCCGGGAAGTTATTAGACGCACTATATAGCTAGAAAATTAGCAATAGATGTAATAATCGCACTAGTAATTAGGAGGCAATTTCCTCTTTGTGCAATTATTCAAATTCATTCAAAATTTTATCACCTTAACAACACAAACATAATATTTACTGACTTTAACAGCCTATTTTATAAAAGTCTTGACGTATATACCGTATCTACCCATGTATAAGCCCCATCCGTAGATAAGCCGCACCCCGAGTTTGGGAGAAGATTTTTAGGAAAAAATGTTTTTTAAACAAAATAAAAATCCTCAAGCACTAAATCAATGAAACATATTTATTTACATTATTCAGATATTTCTTATAATTTTGAAAAAAAAGCTGCAATTCCGCTCTTTATAGCTTATCTTAGTACATTAAGTAAAACTATAAACCTATATAGATCTTGTAAATTGTACTTAAAGGATTCTGATCTAAATTGCTCTTGATACTTGCATGCATATTTTTTGTAAACTAACAATACATTCCAATACTTTAATATTGTTTTATTTTTTATAAATTAATTGTTTGTCTTTTAAACAAGGATATTACTTTACTTTAATGTATATTACAGCAAGATCCCGTACTTTAGTTTACAATATATCTGCAAATTAGTTATCTTCGCGAGATGTTTTTCATGTGTTTCCGTAGGCAAGCTGCACCCCCGCTTTGGGAGCAATTTTTCGTAGAAAAATGTGCGTCTTATACACGGGTAAATACGATAGTTTAGATAAGCATTAAATTTTTCAATGAAAAAAATTTTTTTTTAAAACAGTCTTCAAATTCATTAAAAAACTACAGTTTATGATATAATGAAAACTCCAGGATTCACTCATAAACAGAATTCAAGATCAAAACACTTTATTAATGCTGCAATTTGAGCTTGGAATTCATACTTAGGGAAATCAAGAACATTAAAGAAATTGAATTCGTTAAAATGCATTCAAAGTTCTTCCTTAAACATATATTTCATGGCTAGGATGCAAATTTTACAAGAATGAGCATATGGAACTCATCACTGAAATGTTTGGTTTGTGAACATAGGTAGAGCTTTAGAACAAATTTCTAGTTACTTAACAAATTAAAATGTTGCTCTTTTTTAAGTGTTTTAAAAAATTGCAAATGTTTGTGATGCTTTGAAACAGATATTCGAAAACAGGCAAACAATGTAAATATGTAGGAGAAAGGTCACGCTCACAAACTTCAGAGTTTAGTCTCAGGGGTTGTTACAGTGCTTCACTATTAATAGTTGCATGGTTTCCTCACATTTCATACTCTACTACATAAATTCAGAAGGGTAAATCTGAATATTTTCCAAATATTTTAACTAATCAATTTCTTAATGATAAATGGAATTGATGCTCACAATATTTGTATTATTAATGTAACAAAAATTACATTAGCTTTGGGGAATACTTCATTATTCAAAGGCTCCTAGAATCAATGTATCCATTTTTTGCAAGAACACAATGCGTACGAGGATAATACACATAGTAGATTTAAACATAACAGCCTCTATGTTCGAATATTCCATCTTTCATGCACAACTTTGAAGAATTCTTCGCCAAATTTCCAATTGCTCTAAATTATTTCTAGTACTCCTAAAATGGAGGGAATGTGTAAAATTACATATTGGGATTTAGTAGTTTAAACTTCATTAATATATGTCATCCATTAACAATCAAATTACCATATTAGCATAAATTTGTAAGCCAATAACAATGTAGAAAACGTGTTTTCCATTTCAGATATTTGTCTAAAAATTATACCGGGTTGAGTAATTTTAAGATAATGAATATAGCATAATAAATTTTTCGACCCAAAATGACATACGATTTAAAAAACTATAATAATAAAAATAAAGGGGTTTTGGATACATTGAATTTTTAACAATATAACAAATGAGTTTGCCATTGATTAGCTAAAGAATATATATTACAAACTTTGAGATTCCGAATTTGCACTTTGGATTAGAATTTTATGAATCTGAGATTATTGTTTTTCTAATTCATTGGCAGAAGAATATGATACAAAAATTACTTAAAAAATTGAATTTACACACGAGGGGCAAATATGCTAAACATAGAAACAAACTTTTTTCAGAAGAGAATAGTATAAAAACGTATCGAATGTAATCCAAATTGAATAATTTAACGTTTGATAAAATAGATTTTAAAAAGTTTTAAAACTAAAATATAGTCCATTCAAAATATTTGTGGTACGCCGCTGGATTATTCCTAATGTTGCTATTGGCTACAAATCGCATTTTTGCTTTAACCTATTTTAGTAAATAATTTTAAAATGAATTTGTTTTATTCACTTACACCTTGTATTTACATAGATTGTACTTTGATTCGCACGTGAGCAAACACTTAATCGTGTTTAAGCTCAATAAACATTTCAGACAATTAGACTGAGATTTTCACATTTACCTGAATCAGGGAATTCTATAAAGATATATAAAGCTATTTTAATAATGACATCAGCAAGGAATTGACGTTTATTTAACGAATATACGAGGTAATATACGAATATACTATAATTTTTTTAATAATGCACATCTACATGAATATACAAAGTCAGCTTGATGTAGAGAGCTGAACCTGATAGGTTTCTTTCAGAATCAGTTCGAGAGCTCTAAAATGTAAACTAACTTAACAGCGCTTATTTTCGAAAGTGCGGGTTAACTTTGTTGCAATTATACGACAATTAATGACAATGGATTCTCTTAACAAACTTTTGATTGTAAATCGCCATTGAAATAATGACGGTTGTTTTTGTATTTTTAATATTAATTATTACTCATTCTGTGTATAATACCAACCACGTCTACATGTATTACAAATATACGAAATATTATATTTAAAAAAATCAATATACGAAACTCTATACAAAGCAAAATCTATAAAATATGCGAATATACGATACACAAAAATTCTGATATGTGTGAATGCCATGGACGTCGAACTTTAGTGAATAAGGTTTTACTCTTAACAACGCTAATAAATAAAAAAGAGGAGGAGGATAATACTTATGTCTAGAAAGAATATCAGTCTTGTTTGAGTTGATCTGAAACGTCCGTGTATCCATATAAAGTCTGTATACTTGAATCTTCACTATTGCATGCATTAATATCTTCCTTTTCAGCCGCAATCTCATTTTTTTATATAAATTAAGGTGACACACAAACAGTGGCGTCGTTCCGTTCAACTTTGAAGGTTTTTGCTGGAAGCGAATGAGACCAATAACTTTGGTAGAAATTTTCATATGTAATTTTCTCATATTGCATTGTATGTATTCATACTGAACTTTCTCTTACGAAGATCGTTCTTAGTTCTTACTACAACAGATTTCATGACAAACTATCATTGCGATGGCTCAAGCTTTACTTGGCCATGAAAGCACTGACATTAAAATTTTGATAAAGGTTTGCATGTGCATGTGGTGTTTAATTTATTAATGTGTATATCAGATTAGAGATGGTCTCAGTTTGACACCTAACTCGATCTTGTTTAACCAAATTTTAGTTGAAATAGGGTCAAATATATTTTTGCATACCAAGCTTATACATTCTAAATTTATTTCAAATATAGCACTAAAAACTTAGCATTCGAGTAAAACATGATCCAACTGAAGCTGTTATATACTTTAGAAGATTCTTAGGAGACACAAATGTTGGGCATCTCCCAATCAGAAATACAAAATTCCTTTCTTTTGAAGCTGAGTTGAGCTAGTAGACGGAATTCATAGCTTGTGCTTGAAACACCTCACCGTTCAAATTGAGCAACAGTACACATAAGTATCTTAATAATGGCTGCTATACCTATAAGGAAGCCCAAGATTGTTTCAATGTTCAAGGAATGCTGCCTTTCCTTTATTAAGAACTGCAGTTTTGATCTTGCGCAGTTTTAGTTAGGCCAGAAATAAGATAACGAAATTTTCACTCTCCTTTACGATTAAATGGTGCGATTCATGATTGAGTAGTTCTAGTGCACTTTTTTCATTTTTGAGTAAAAACTCTTTCAAAGTTAATCTATGTACAGAAACATCAATAAATATTTACTTGTCTCAGTTTTATGTAAGAATTAAGCAACGCCAAAGCCTCAACTGATAATGGGTGTAATTTCAAATATTCAAATGTTTGCATACATTATGCTTTAAAAACATAGGTAATAATTATTATAATTTTAAAGTGTTTCACGAATTATAATTTTATTGTTCACGTATATTTTTACCCCGGATGCATTCAAAAACTGGAAGTAGCATTAATAATGCATCTCATTAGTGCTATAGAAACCAATACCTGAATAAAGACTTATGCATGGTCGTGTGCGACCCCAGTGTTCCCCACATTGTCTAAACTGGGCAATTGATTTTTAACTAAATATTTTTGGTGGTTTCCATTTGGAAATAGTAATTATAAAAATCTAAAAAATTGTCAATACATCAGGAAATAATAGCTATTTGTCAAACATTCTATGTTAAAAAATTCCATGTTGTCTTCGTACGTCACAGCTTTGATACTAATCAGGAAAGC
Source organism: Hofstenia miamia (assembly GCA_900660155.1). Classification (NCBI taxonomy): domain Eukaryota; kingdom Metazoa; phylum Xenacoelomorpha; order Acoela; family Hofsteniidae; genus Hofstenia; species Hofstenia miamia. The sequence goes on along the minus strand of CABFPE010000056.1, from coordinate 1,240,900 downwards.
AGGTTAGGAGCAAAAAATAGCACAATCATATTTGGTTTTGTTTTTTTTTTTTCATTTATCCTTACCATTAGGGTTGGAATGTCAACCTTCAGGCTTTCAAAATTGATTTTTTTGGTTAAATCCCCAAAATTTTCGATAAAAAATTTCAAAAAATTAAAAGCTAAGTAGTGAAGTGCATTTTTATGAACAATTTCTTCAATATTCTTTAAAATTTAAACTAACTTCGTCATAATTGAGATATGTCCCAAATCAGAAAATCCTGCGTACACCTCTGCTGAACACACCAAGTAAGAATCTGTAAAGTACTTTAGCACAGTTTTAAATTTAGATCATGTAAGTACTTCAAACTTACAAATAGCTCTTTTGGGTAGTTATATCAATATTTATCTTTGTTAAAATAATGGTTTAAGAAAGAACAATGAATTATGTGCTAGTTTATCATTAGATGTACATTACATACATTTATAATTTAATTTTATTAGATTATGTAACCGAAATTGCTATTTTCAGGTGCGTACTGTTAAGATAACTATTAGCAATGCATAGTTGAAAAAAATGGGTATTGTAACAATATGCCCATACTTCTACTTGGCAAGATTATTTTAATGCCTCTACTAAGCTTTGCATTCATAGCCTGTGAAATATGTATCCCATTAATTTTAATGCAGGCAAGAACAAATATATGTTCGGATTTTTGTTAATCTTTCAGATTCAGATAGCGAACGTCCATAGGGTGCCCTTTCCAAGAATTTTCAAGAATTTAATTTGGCTACATTATGTATGTAATGCCCAAAATATTGTTACACCAGATGTAACATACTGGTCATTGTTTATAAATATTAAACATAAAAACCTTGCTCGCCTACCATGTGGTATTTTCTATTGATTTACTTACGATATATTTAGCTTTACATCAAAATCTAAACTTAGTACAAGTCCCACACTAATGTGTTGTAATCATGTTGACAAAATCAATACTGTTGATGCTGTCGACAGGTATTTGTAGGCTGTGACGCAATCAACAAATTCAAGCTTTGAACTTATTACATCATTTCCGGATTTTTAATTCTGTCAACTTTTCGATTACTTATGTAAAGTTCACAAAAAAGCATTAGTTAGTGAAGTCTGAATTGCTTGTTAATAAGCACTTTTAACACATTTCTCCATCGTTAATAGAGTTAATGTATATTTCTATTTATTATCAACATTTTAGTATTGATAGATTCGCATTAAACATAATGTGGGCAGATCGGTATTTTCAAGGTCATTTACAACTTAATTATGCGTTCTCGAATAATTAATTAAGATTGCGTGAAAATTAGCAATGGATTCAGTATACAGGTGCTTCTATCTCTGAATTTCTCTAAGAATTGTAAATTAAGGCTGTAATCCTAAGTGCGAACTCAAGTTTGAATTCGTTGGCATTGCGACGGTCTTCAACTGCCAATAACTCTAGTATGATGGACGGGGGAGAGCTATGAATGACAAAGTGCTTATACTTTGGATACTCCTGGGAGATCAGGTGTTCTCAAACTGTTGATACTTTGGAGCCCTTCATAACATTGAACTTGTTCGTGAATCCCTGGCGATGCATGGGTGACAGGATGACCACATGCGGGTCAGTGGGTATCGGATCACCGGGTCCATGTGCTTGAGCAGATTGGTGAGTCACGGGATCTTAACCAGTATTGAGTTATTATTTCACAAAATTAACAGGTACAAATCATATGCTATTAAAAAATAGCCTATTATTTGTACCTGGTAATGCATTTATATAACAATTGGTCCAGATTGAAATTTATAATTCTGGCTCCCTTACCCTTTACCTTACTTACCCAGGAAATTAAAAATATGTAAGTTTCAATAGGATCATGTGAGTACTCGAAATTTCGAGTCGGATCGAGTCGCGTAGCCGAACGGACTCTAATCAAAGTGTATGTATTTACAATTTTCCATTCGGTTTGAGTTAATTTAGGTGTTAATTGGATATTGAATATTGCATGGCGTGTTTGCCTAATTGCAAGAAATTTATAAAATTTTCTGATTGAAAAACCTTTCTACGAAGAAATTTTTCATGGCCCATTGTGATCGAACGATATTGTTTAGGGAATAATCATAACTAATGTACGAATTAATAATATTGCGTTGGTAGCCTTTCCCTGATTAGTAGAAGATTAGAAGTTAGATTGGTTTTGATTTTTTAACATAAAAAGGTTTTTTCTAGTAATCCATTAATGCTATGTCAAAACCTTATTAGTTTCAAGTTTGTAAATAAAATTCATACATTTATTCAACTGATAGTTGACAGGCCTTGCTTTATGGAATATAATAACATCAGCATTGATTGATTAATGACATTAATTTAATGTACTATACTACAATTTTAAAATACTAATTGTTAACCAATTACGAATGTAAACTTACAAGAATTCATTTCAATCTAGTGAAACAGTTGAATATTTAAAAGCAACTTTACATTCATGATATTGATGAGCCTATTTGCGCACACGCAAGACCCGAATCGACTTGTATTTAAAAGACCAACAACATTCAACTCGAATAAAAAATGTTGCGATATGCAGGACCCTAGTTTCAAATCTGTTTGATAATGATTGCCATCCAAATAAAAATAAAATCGAAAAATCAAAGGGTTTTAGGACTCTGAGTGACACCCTGTCAATCATGTATTAAATTTAACGGATCGCCGGGTTGGGGTCCGGGTTAATGAGTATTCGAGGCAATGGGTCATTGGGTCTGAAAATTTGACCCGGTGGTCACTCCGATGGGTGACGAAAATGACGTTTGGCAATCATACCGAAAGATAGACATTAATATGCATCCATTGACAAAATACCATATGATCAATTTATTAAAAAGTGAGATTTTTATAGTAGTTAAGGCAAACATGCAAATTTTGCGAAGCTTTTTTGCTATGGGTGTTTTTTGAGGAATTATCTAATATAGGCACGGAGCTCCACAAGGAGCACGTTGAGAAACGCTGAAGTAGATCATTCCTATGATTTGCTGTTCAAAATTTTGCTGGAAATGTTGAGTGAACATACATGTATATTATAATGCCTGATTACCGATTTTCACAATATTTGGAGACTGTTCCAATTGTTTTAAATTTATTATTGTTTTTTTAAATAGCTATTTATTGTTAGCCTGTTGATTTACCAACTTATGTTAGTGAATTTTTACCAAAATCAAAAGAATTGATTTATTTACACCAAAACTGCAAACGATATAAAGAATTCATCTGGAATCCAAAATCTAATTGAATCAGCATCAAGTGGTTTTAAAATATTTAAGCAACTTTAAATTACAACTGAACATATTTTATTTCACATAGCATATCTTAGGAGTACATTTTCCATTAGAACTAGTAATTTCATTACGTTAAAAATGTTCACTAAAACACACATGCAACATCAGTTACCACAAATATTCAAACCCTATCACAGATTCGTAATTGCAAAAATCCACGTAGAAGAAATTCTCTCAATTGACTACAACATCATGATAAAATACTGCACTTGACGGAAATGTTTAGGATTGATAATTATTTAAAAATATCATTTATAATAGTTATAATTTTAAGATTTTCTGTACTCGGTGACTATTATATTTGTACATGTTTAAGCATTTTGTTAATATTGTTTTAATGCAGATATGTTTGTAATTTTTGCAGAATTGTAAAAATACAACATCAGGCTTATTTTCAAAGATTTACTATTTTCTAAATTCAATGTTGTTTTTTGTCAAACGTAAATACACTTACTCTTTTCGGGAAACCTAACCGGCATAAATATTTGTGAAATCCTAACCCAACACATGGCTATTGTGGAGTTTTATAGAGCTTAACATCGTTGCTGACTCAGACTTATGCGTGAGTGTGTGATAAACAACTGTGTCAGTAACTCAAATGCATTAGAACGAAATTGGTAAGATTATACCGTTATTTGCATGTACAATTTAGCCCATTAACATTATTGCTATTATAGAATAAATTTTATAATAACATTAAATAATAAATATTTAAGTTTTCATGTAAATATACATGCCTTAAATTTACTTAATCCATCAAAAAAATCACTATTTGTAAATATTTAACAAATGTCTACCGAACTGATAATTATATTAAAATATAATGTAATAAAATGAAGAAATATAAATTTCTAAATTATTGAAAATCTTGGTTTTGCCAACCATGAGACACAGACAAGTGCAGGGAACTCTTCTGAATAAATTTAAAACTTGATAAAATCCAGCATAACTTAAATATATTGCTAAGAATGTTTCAAGTTTTTACTAACTCATGGAATGAAATTTTCTACGATTGTGCTGTAGTGTTTCTGATATTTCCAAGTAGAAACAATTTTAGCTAAGGACAGATGTTTCAAGTGTTTTCAAGAGATAGTTGAATTCTTTTGTTTAAAATATATTTGGATTGTTATTTTCTACCAGGTAACACATTATAACTGCTAATTTATACGCAATCTCAGCTTATTTCTGTGAATTGCGAAAACCAACCCTATATTTATTGAGATGTTTTACAGATTAGCTACACAACAGCTAAAAGAATATTCATGTACATTAATCAATTTTACCCCGAAATGTGAAGCAGAATCTTTAAGTTTTCCTATAGATAAAACATTTGCTTGAAGACATAATTTATAAATTATAATAATGAAAAGCAAGGCTTGTATTCTAAATTATTGTTACGATGAATATGTATGCACAAGAATACAAGCTTGCAACTATCAAGGACATCGCAGTATTAATCGAGTAAATATATATTGAGCTTCAAATATTTATGATTTAATCTCCATAATCAAATTAACAATACTGTTACGGAATTTGAATTTGTTGATTGAAATATGTGAATATATTTTTCGAAATGAAATACAGCTCCATGTTTGGCGAATATATATATATATATATA
>CABFPE010000056.1:1188774-1208957 GCA_900660155.1 Hofstenia miamia | reverse complement strand
AGCTTAAATGAATCATTAGTAAAAAAACTTACAATACAATTAAAATGGGCATTGAATGTTTGTCAGAAAAACTGCTCCAAAACAAGAAATTACATTTTGTCATCTTTGCTGTTTCCAAATCAACTCTTTATTTTTAATATTTTGATAAAGTTTTTTAAAATAACAAATCAATTACCTCCTTATAATTCAATATCATTTCCAAACTTTTTTCATAAGCGCAATATAAGAACTAATCATTATACTAGCATTAAATTTCGTAAAAAAATCAAGCAACAGTCTTTTATTAATGTTGCAATTCGCAATTGGAATCGATAACCAAGTGAAATTAAAATGATTAAGAGTGCAATTACGTTTAAAAGAAAATTAAAAGCATTTATGTTGAAGGAAAAATTCATTTTGGGTAAATCATGGTTAGGATTCAAATTTTACAATAAAGATTATACAATAACGCGCAATTAATTTCCATAGCCTGAACAGAACAGATTTTGTAGTCCTATTTTTTTTTGTAAACATAGTTATTTGTTATCATTCTTGACGCTATTCAGATAATAACCAGTTTTGTAATTGAAAATATTATCTGAATAAAGAATATCTTATCTTATCTATGGGTAAAATTTTCCTTTTTGTAAGTTTTTGCTTTTGAATTACTATGCAAATTGTTTTTAATTGGTCACATTGTATTGCATATGCATCAAACGACACTAACAAGTTAGCTTTAGCAATGCAAAAATTTTGCAGGTATATTTTTCAGCAACGTGTTATTTTTCAAATGCCGATTTTTTGTTTTTCAACACGGAAAGGTAGACATTATTCCTGATTTGATTATATTCTAAATTAAAAATCAACGTCGATATTACTGTTGACATTCAATTGTACTAGTAATTATTGGTTGGACATTTATTACATTTCCTATAAATAATAGGTGTTTTAAAATTATTACTGTATAATCGTAAAACTGCTTTATTAACGTTAATGTTCTGGAACAAGATCCAGAAATAAGGCAAAGGCCTCTTCAAAATACAGTTATAGCAGTAAACCAGGCAAGCTCTTACCGTGTCAAGTGCAAGACACGCCTACTATTGCAGACAGGATTTATCAATCCTAGACAAAATTTGTAGAACACTACTTTTCGGATATGCTCAAGACCAACGAAAAGCAGTTAAATAGTCGGTTTTAGTATGCTTGCGTACAATTAGGTCAATTTACATAAAATATATTTCTCATTGCAATTTGAACTGCGATGAGACGATTTTATTGTATTCAATGATTTACAATGAATCAGTAAAATATTTATGACATCTAAAGATTATATTACGATAAATTTTTTACATGTTGTTATAAGTATTTTAATGCACATTAAAATATACATAAAATTCTCAGTGTATACAAATGCTTGCATTGATATATTTCACAACTTTGTCAAACATTTTGCTGTAATGATTGGTGGGTCAAATTCTTAATCTTGTGGTGCTGACTTGATTTGTAAAAATGTCATGTGTTGTGGGTCAATGCCACGGCAAGCCGGCACATTATCAAATGTTTTGCAGTTATTGCTCTGTGGCAATTTGATTTTTGAAAGATTTTAGGAAGTGTAATACAGTAGAATTCGCCTAAATTACGAGGCATAATCAATTTCGATATATGCGAATTGGCAATTTTAATTTTTAATTCATACTACAGTATGTGTTGCTACTGAAACAAAAATGTAACAAACAAATATAGCAAACTGAACAGACCTGAGGTAAAAAAGTTCAAACCGAAATTTCGATTTTGTGAATGACACTAATGAGTTCCTTAATTATATTCATTACAAACTACAAGGCTAGGTAGAAAAAGATTTGTCGTTCTATAAAAATTATAATTTACACTTGACTTAACAAAAACTAAATCACAAATATTTTTCAACATTAAATCAAAAGAACTTTCATCAAAATTAGAAACAAGTGCCGTAGAAAATTTAAATAACCTATTTGGATATTCAAAGAATAACATCTGTAACTAATATCAATTTGCACTTAAATGGAATTATAGAAAGCAAATTTCCCTAAACCTTAATAATTGCTTATACTTTTGTAATTTACAAAGATTTAAAATAAATTATTGCAAAAATTGCAGTTTAAAATATAATTATTGATTTCTTAAATTTCCAAGATCTGATTTTGAATGGTAAGGATCTATTCTGTTTGTGAAATAAAGAGAGAACAAACTTTTATAATCAATTTAATGACTATTTCCTGTTTGTCAATCAATGCACAAAGGCTCCTAACATGGAAACGCAAAAATGACATTGATTTTCTTTGATGCTTCCGAAAGTTATTTATTTTGGGATATGCGAATTTTTTCTGAAGCGCGTGGGATATTTGGGTGGAAATAGGCGATGTTGAAATATGTGAATTTTTAAGCATATTTTAAGTATAAATTGCATAAAGCCATGATAGGAATGCCAATATAAAAATATACGAAAGCCTCTCTATTATTTTTTTCAAAAAATGTTAAATCGCATATTTTTAGAATAGTATTATTAAAACAGTTTAACAAACCTTATTTGTCCCACTAAAGCGAAGCAAGATTATTAATGTGATTATATCTTTCGTATTAAAGAAAAATAACAAAAACCCATTAATCAAGAAATATTGCAAACAACTTTTAACACTTAAGATATAATACAGAAAAGATGTAATTAGCTACGTTCTAGTCAATAAGAAGTCTTATGATCGTTAAAAAGTTCCTTTGAAAGAAGAAAACGATTTTTATGCACACCCATTATGAAATTTGGAAAATAATTATGGGCATAACCGTTAACGTGCTCGAATTTCATGTCGGCAATGTGTACTAAAGTATATTGCTATACTTAAATGCTTGACAAGATTCCTTTTTTCATTAAATAATCCAATTTCTAAATGGAAGCAACACCTAATCTCAACTTTTCTATTCTAGATAGACCAACCAAACCAATTGAGACATCCGTGCGCAGTCAAAGCTATAAGCATTGAATTTTTTTCGAGAAAATTTAAAACATTTCTGAACCGTTTTTATGAGTTTAAATCTGTTTCAGCACGGAATTTACATAATTAACTAATTTAAGCATTTCTAAATTAAGCATACTCCGCTAATTACATTGAAATACAAAAATAACTAGTTATTCAACAAATATGAATTTTATTATGAAATAAAACAGTCAAATTTCTAAAATTTTATAAAATTGCATTTTTGAAAATCGGTTCTTCAAAAAACATTATAAAACTAAGTACGTTTGTACAACTAAACTAAATGGAATAAGATTACAATTACTGCAAATTGTTCAAAATATTTTGAGCCAAAACTGATGCAAGTGGATTATTCGCCAGTGGATTTGAATTCATCATTAGTCCAGGAAGACCGGAGATTGCTCCTAAACCACCTAACTGTCCTAATTGAAGATTTGGATTCATAAGTAATGGTAGATGACCTCCTAAGTGATTTATTGGAATTCCAGCAGCTGGAAATGAGGGCATAAGCAACGGAAAATTGTGTACAAGTCCAGGTGATAATGAATTATGAAGTAAAGCTGCTGGATTAGCTAATTGAAATATTTGTTGTTGTTGAACTAAATTTACAACATTCTCTTCAACAGGAGATGCTTGCTGACCTTCTGCAGTAGCACCATCTTCAGTACTGCTACGTTGTGCAACAAAGCCACGAGCACGCATTACAATATCTTGGTATGGCTCCATTTCAGATGGAGCATATAATTTTGATGAAGATGACTGTAATTGGGCGCCTTCATTATTCAGAGTAGAATTTTCAACTTGTTGATCTGTATGAGCTAAAAATTCCTCAAGACCAGCTGGTTTATTAATAGTTGGGCCAATTACAGGGTTTTCCATTTGTGAAATCTCACTATAAAAATTTTTCAATTCAGTATTAGAAGTGTCTTGATTGTTTTCAGATTTGGTCCTACTTTCCATTTCTTCTTTAGTAGGTACAGTTGCAAACAATGGCGGGGTTTCAACTTTATTAGTTTTTTCAATGGGTTGTTTCAAATTAGCATAACGTGCGACTAAATCACGTGCACCTGGACCTTGGGCAGGTTTAGGAATAGTTTGTTGATTGATACCAGGTTTTTTAGTTGTGTTTTGTCTTAACAATTGAACATTTGGTGCTCTTGTTACTTGTCGCCTACGACGTCTTCTTCTTCTGCCTTGACCACCTCGGCGTTGATTTCTGCTTCTTGAATAATCACTGTCAGAATCACTATAGTAAGATCGATGTCTTCTATCGGAATCATCAGAATAGTAGCTATCCCTGCTACTACTATGCCTATAACGTCGTCTATTTCTTCTTCTTGTTCTGCTACGATGTCTGGAATAACGATGAGATGAATATCGTTTTCGAGAACGCGATCTCGAATCTGAATATGAAGATGATGATCGACTGTATGAAGAACTAGAGTACCGTCTTGATCTTGATGATCTAGATGAATATGAGGAAGAGCTGCTATATGATGATCGTGAAGAATAACTGCAACTAGAACAGCTACGAGAATCCCTAGTTAAAGATCTCCTTAATGGCGAGGCAGCATCTTTTAACATCTTTATAGCTGTACGATATTTAGTTACAGTAGCTTTAGTAGTTTCCTCCTCAACATCTTGAAATGCAGATTCAGCAATTTCAGAAGCCTTAGTAACAGTGCTGCGGGACTTTAAAGTAAAACTATTTAGTTTTTTATTAGGTGAAGCTGGATTCTCTGGGGAACTAACACTATTAGCAAAAATATCCTGACTTGTTAACTTAGAAACTGGCGCTTCCTTTAAAGAAGGTTCTGGCTTACATCCAGTAAAATTCAACTCTTCATCAGCTTCACTGTCATCATCAGATTCTTTATAACTAATAATACCCTTAAAGCTATCCGACATAACATTGTTTCTAGATTTACTATCATCGTTCTTGTTTTTATCCTTATGCTTGCGCTTTTTCTTTTTCTTTTTTGAAATATTTGATTCATTATCGCTTTGAGCATCTTTTTTACGTTTCTTCTTAGCAAGTTTATCCTCACATTTTTTCTTACTTTTCTTATTTAAATCATGGTCAGAGTCTTCATTATCTTTATATAAAGAGGTATTGACAACAACAGATGTAGCCCAAAAACCAGGATTTCTGCTATATTGTAAAATTGGAAGAGTCTTAGTATTTTCAATTTGCTTCTTAGGCCATTGAATACAAAAATCTTCATTCCTTGAGTGAATTTTTACAACAGTATCCTTATTACTTTCTTCAGTACATAAGTATATATGACGATCTTTACTATCAGGAATGGATAAATTTAGAGAATCATCGGCATTTAAAGCTTTACAGAAACTTTTTTTAAACAAATCTGTAAGAGAAAATGCACCTTTACTAACGAATTCGACGTTTCTAAAATAAATACATCTAAACAAACTTATAGTAACATTACAAAATAATCAAAATAAAAATTTCAATTTGTAACTGCAAATATAGTAAAGAAAGCAAATTATTTTATGAAAAATGAAGAAAATGTTAGAAAGAACATAAATACAACTTGCAGAGCGAATTAAAATGAAAACCATCTTTAACATTAAAACTATACTATTAAAATTAACACGTCGGTTTAGAAACAGCAGTTGAATGCTTTTTATATATTAGTCATAACTAGGGCAACTAAAATGTAACCTATAAAATTGTCAATTTTAACCCAACGATCTAAATAAAAGTGCATTTATGTAGCAAATACGCAAAACTTATTCAAATGCAAAGCTAATGTAATAAATAAACATATAATTTTTGTGTTCTCAGAAAAAAATAACATTTGGAAAAAAAGTTTTCTAGCAGGACCAGTGTTGGAATCGTGTGTTATGATTTTCGGCACCTGCATGACTCGAAAAGACACAGTTAAGTACTGTTTAGACCTACAAATTTGATTACAACTTTTTCGAATTTAATGAGGTAGTCAGCAAAAGATGAAAATGATAATTATTTACTTACTCATTAAAAAGCCCGTGGTTAAGTGATCGATAAAGAAACGCAATTTATAGGACTCTTTGAAGAAAAACATTTTTTATTAAATGCAAGCATTGATAACATACCCATTTAAATAGTATAGCATTGATTGCTTTTGACGAAATAGAAGATAAATTAAATCCGGAAAATCCTGATGACAAACATTTGCTCGTTAATATTTATTAATAACCATTAGAAGTGCACATAGTTACTGTCTTTTTGGTAAATAGACGAAATCATTTTAATTTAGAATTTGAATATATTGGGTTTTGAAAATTTTAATCAAATATAAAATAAAATTGTGAACAAATTCCTAGGTCTGAACGTGATAAAACTTTGTTTTGAATATTTTAATTTCCAAAAAATTGAGAACAAAGTTGTAGTCTGAACGCTAGAGATTAGACACGAGCCGGAAAGGTAGGAAAATCTATAAATTTTTCGTTGAATGTAAAAGGCATCTCAGATTAAGTTTCTATGAATGAAAGGTTTTTGGCGAAAAATTGTTTCAATAGTTTAATAAATTTCTCAATAAACAGAATTCTTAATGATTTTAACAAACCTTTCAATAGATTTAGAAAATAAAATAAATATATTTTATACGTATTTTAATGTGGGCACGAGCGCGGCCTGGCCCGAATATTTTTGTAAAAATGAGCACAGGCACGACACTGCACGAAATAAAGCACAGTCCGGTTCCAACACTGAGCAGGCCAAAGCAGTTTTCTACTACAAAAGACATTGGATTACATTTCTGCAAATATGCACATACATGTTTCGAGAAAATTCCCCAGGACATACATGTAAATAGAATAATTTAACACCTACTAATTTAGTAAGCACTGAATAATTTTGATATCCCAAATGACCAAATAAATCTGATCTTGGATTCTACACATTTTGAGAAATTAAATATGACGAAATCCTAGGCTAACTTCAAAATATACTAACTGCAATCAAATTTTGCATTAAAGCAAAATGACTTATTATAGCACAATAGAACAAATAACACTGCATGACAAAATGGATTTTTGAAACTTTTAATAGAACAAAACAATTTCTGCCTAGATCAATTTTTGGCACTAATTACAAAATTGATACTAATTTGTCTCCTAGACGTCTAGATTTTGAGAAATTTTATGTTTAAAAATCAAGGCTTTTTTACTTTTTCTAGTGTTAATTTCTGTGTTTAGCTGAATGAGAATTAGATAGCCACGTAAATTATTCATAAAATCAAGCCACAAATATTAATTGATACTTTACCACCAATCTGGACACAAACATTGACTATTAAATTAAAAAATAGTTGACAGAAAAATATAGATTAGATTTTATGCACAAACAACTCTCCAGAAAATGAATTTTCAGCGACATATTAACTCCAACAACTTGAAAAGCAGACAACATTTCTGTGATGTAATTATGAAAGTCATTCGATCGATAGCTGCCAAAAAATTTTGCTTTACGTTGATAATGGCGATCTATGCTCGCAACTCACTCTGACTAAGAATATATTTAAACCTATCATTCTTCATTAGCTTGACAATATCGGGTCCAACGAGGATTCCTTCAATTACTTTTGCACTTGACAACCGTGGAAAGAGTTCGTGCAATACTTTTTTTAGCTTCATTATTGACTTTCAAACCTTTAATGAAGTTTTTCACAATTCCAAGTAAAATATGCAGAGCTGGAAGCAATATACGTTTTTTTGGACCGATGGCGTTTGCTTAATATTTTTTTCACCAATGACAAATGCGTTCATTAATGGCCAATCTGATTAAACATAGTGTTGGGATCGAGGCCGGCTATCCCATAGACACAAAAGCACCCATGTTTTACATAGCCTAGTTGGAGACCAGTCAATAAAGCAATACGTTTTAAATCTCCTCCAAAATTCCATTGATATCTCTTGTAATGAATCAGTTGCAACATAGATTTGGTCACTTCATAGCATTCTTTGCTGTCTCTAAAATAGGCCACTGGAACTGCAGGAAACAGATTGGCTGTATGAAGTAAGCATCCTTTCATACTAGACTTCGAGCCATAAAGAAATAGCCACCTTTTTCTTCGCGATGCCTGTACACTGTAATTCGGGTATATGGCTTTAGAACGCCATAACTTTTAAGCATCCTGGACATGATGTATGAATTATCTTTAGAAAGATGCAGACTGATCAATCTATGTAGGTTCATTTGAAGATCCTAGCCATTCTGCATCACTTTTTTATCTAGAATCACACTCTACCGTCGAACAGCTTTCAATTTCCAACGAAGATTTGCTTGGTACAGGGATTTCATTACAGTCTGTGAAAGGAAGAGGTCTAATAGCGGAAGCTAAATTGGGATATTGAATGTTTTTAGCTGTTTTTCTGCTGTATCCTGACACCTTTACCATGCAAAACTAGCAGTAATTAAATGATCTGCTTGTTCACGCTTTGACATTGATGTAGAAAATGGCAGTGTTTTCAATTAGCCTGCTTCCCATTAAGACAAGTTGGAATTGAAGCCTTTGCATATAACATGGGGAGCGAAAGCTTTGTCCTGGTCTCCAAGAGCCATTTTGAAATAGTCCAAATATCTTTGTCGTATCAGAGCTGAAATGCGGACATCGTCACCCCTGAAAATCACCTCTCCACATATATAGCAAAATTTATTTGGATCTGTAAGACACGATCAGAGCGCCATTAATTCTAAAAAGTATCAGTGAAAGTAAAATAATCAGACAACGTAGAGTTGTGGCGCCACGCGCTGAGTCATCTTTCCCATTACACGCGTCAAATCTAACGTTTCATTTATTTTGTTGTCTTTAATGAGCACCCTTACACGAGCGAGGCCAACATGTTAGCTGCAACTAAATAATGCTGCATGTCCTTAAACATGTTTATAAAATGCCTATATAGAATTTTGGTTGCCCTAGTCACAAAAGTTTTTAAAAATATTATATTTTAAGAATGCGCTAAAATGTGGACAAATATTTAAAAATTGATTTTGTATTAGTGGAAAACAGTTCACTTTATTGTTGGAAGGTGATTGTAAAACTCAAGCAAATACCATTCGTCTTTATCCCAATTGATGTAATATAATTTTTTTTAAATTCAAGTGGGAATAGTTCATTTTTGGAAATGAAATTTTACGGCGTAATCTTTCTCGAATTTTCAGATGACCGACGATTGGTTGGTTTCTTAAAAACTCCCAACTCCTACATTATTTAATTTGTGAGGTATGCTAAATTTCACTATTCGAATTTAAGCTTATTCGATTTCTTCAGTAAACTTATATAAGGATATTGAAAATATATCTAAAAATATTTTTTCGAGAAATTTAAACTGGGAAACAAGCGTGAAGGGTAGTTGCTTGTCGTTGAATGAAACATTTTTTAACATCTATTTAAATGTAGGTAGATACAAAAAGAATAGAGGTTTGTTGAAAAATATGAATTTGTTATAGGATATTTATGCTTACAAGAACTAAACAAAAACGTTTACAGTGAATTTATGTATACATTTCATGCTTGAAGAGTTGTTTTAACGTAATGCAAAAAATTCTGTCAATATTGAATAATTTGGTGAAATTCTTGACGCTACTCCGATCCATTCGAAAATTTTAGGAATTTGCATATGCAAGTTGCGGCAGTCAAACCCCCTTTTTATATTAAAAAATCACATTTATAAATAGATATTTATTACATAAAGTGAAACATGAAATAGCGAGCACTATTTTGCGCTAAATTCTATTTGAATCATTTCCTTCAACTGAAATGCGAACAAAAAACAACTTAGTTATCATGGAGAGTTGGACGGATGATAAGAGTGTTTTCCCTGTTAAGGCATTTTATCAAAATGAAAATGATAAAAGTTACATGCTCGCTGACGACCGGTTTCTTATATTTTTATCTTCCACTAGTGTTTCAGTTACAAATATAAATACCATTCTTAATTAGATGGTGCACTTTGAAAGTACGGTCAAGCAACAAGAAATTGAGTGGAAGTGCAACACCAGCCAGGACCTCCGAAAATGTGGAAGCAGTTCAGGAAACAAAAAAAGCCCTAAAAACTTAGCTCTACGCCACGCATTGAATTGGAGATTTCTGATCGATGAAGTATGAGAATATTGAATGATGGTTTTACAAAATTCAAATGACCAAAGCTTTGAGATGCTGTATAGTATATATATTTTGTTTTCTGAAAAAGAACTCAAACCGAAATTGGCGCATATTACATAAATTTCCATGTATAGACTTTCAATTATGTAATAAAATTGTAATAAATATTGTGTGTCTCTTCTTAATATTTTGTCTGCCGCACCCTATATTATGAAATACACAATTTTTAAATTTCTTTGTGAAATTTCAACTTATCAATCTTTTGGTAAAAATTCACCTTACAGTAATATAAATTAACTCTAGGATTTTCTTTCCTATCTCCCCATCCTCTTTAAACAAAACTCACATCAACTAAATTTAGTGAATATATAGTACCATGATTGGTTTCCTAATTTTTTTAGCTTTTGCCAATACGCTCAAATATACTCACAGAGGTACGCTTTTCTAAAGTTAATTTATTAATATTTTAATTTCAAAAATGTATTCACGGTTCAAATTTAGTAAAATACACATCAGTAAAAACACACGTCAACGTAAAGAGCTATGGGTAAAAACCGAAGATGTGAAATGAAAAGTTTGCACTCCAACCCCGAAAGTCTCTTAGAGGGTGAAAATCATTTCATGGTTTAATCGGACGTCACTATTAATAGTTTTTCCATTATAATTTTTTCATTTTTCATTAATTTATCATACACTTATACAACTAGTGCTTTAAACATACTTTTAAAATTATGCAAACTAAATGTGAATATGCAAATTGATCGTTTTTACAGCCAGGCGTTAGTTAAAATACATCCGCTCCCTCAGCGCGAAGTATTAAGGGGCAGGGGTAACAGAGGGAGAGATATATAAATTTTCGTTGCGCTGAGCGTATTTACATTTCGCAAGCCAAAATGCCATTTAAATAGTACGAAATTAAATGCAACATTTGTCATCTATTCTTGATTTACTAAAAAACAAATACTCACGTCTTTTCTTTATTGTGAATGTGACCCGAGGTAATCTAAATATTTTAATTACTTCATCAATGTCGAATAATCAGGTCATTACTGCAAAATTTAATAATATGTAAGACACATAATTACTTGATTTTTCAATTAAATTACTTTTGGAGACTATCACAATAACAAAAAACATTTACTAATACACTCATTAAATTAGTATCACGGTGGAGCAATTACTATTATTGAATTCAATTCGCAACTGAAAAATTGAAAAACTGAAATGTATTCTATAATACAAAATCATGTTTTTTGCACACTATTTTTAACTGAAAAAAAACATGCAGCAAGAATAACTACAGAAGCCACGTAGTCTAGTATAATGCTAAGCAAAATTTAAATGATGAAAACATTAATAAATTATATATTTTAAATCATTAATATAGCATTTCCTAGGCTCATTTTTAAATTCTTTCAAATGCTAATAATCATGAATGCTATTAAATATTCTAGGAACAAAGAAACGACGTTTAACTCGTGCTTAGTTATCTTTGATTAAAACTTTACCATTATTCTAAAGGAATATGTAAAAAAGCAATCGAAGGGATCACTACTGGAGGTCAGTCTGAGGTTTAAGGAGATAAGAACAAGGGGTGAGAGAAACAAGGCATAATAGAGAAGGATAGAAGTAGTGACAAACAAAGTATATGCAGAAAGTGATGCATGCAGAATATGGGAGGAATACAGAAATGTGTGACAGAGAAGAGAGCAACAAGTGGTTAAAGAAGGCAGAGAGAAACAGAAACATAATGGCAGCGCAGGAGGACAAATTGGGTGAAAAAGCACATTTACAGAAGAGCTAATGTAAGTAATAAATGTGGGCTATGTAAGAAAGAGTCGAAAACCGTAGATCAGCTGATAGCAGGGTGTGAAATGTTGGCGCAGAATTAGTAAAAGTTCAGGTATAACAAGTTGGAACGAATGGTACACTGGAGCTTGAGCAGGCAGCAGAGATAGAAGCAGGCGACGAGTGGTATAAGCATAAGCCACAGGGCGTCATAGAAAATGAGAAGGTTAAGATACTGTGGGACTTCAACATACAGACGAGCAAGTTGATAGAAGCACGGAGGCCATACATATTAGTGGTAAATAAAGAGGAACTAATGGGAACACTGACAGACATAGTAGTACCAAAGGACAGCAATGTAGAAAGCAAAGAGAAAGAGAAGATAGGCAAGTACATGGAGCTGGCAGAGGAAATAGAAAGGCTGTGGAAGTTAAAGAAGGTTGATGTAGTCCCGGTAGTAGTAGGAGCAGTAAGAATTATGAGAGGTAATTGGAGGAATTAACTAAAGTTCTGAGGAAAGCTCTGACTTCCTGGCAACTGATGAATTCTCCGAGCTGAGTTAAACCAATGTAAAACGTGAAAAAATAATGAAAATTTGTTCCGCACTGTAGTAATGTCCAATTCAAAAAAGCGGCCACTTCTTTTTTCTAAATGAATGGGAGCGAAATTTTTTCACGTTAATAAGCAAACCGAAATCTCCTATGCATCAAAGTTTCAGGTGATTTCCTAAATTTTGCCAGACCTATTACGAAATGAAATTTTCCTTAACATTAGTATCAAACATGTACAGAGTGAAACCAATAATATAGAACTTTCAGCGTGTGTGTGCAGTTATGTTTAGCATTTATTATTTTGTCAGTAAATAGTTTTTTCCATCACCTTTACAAATTTTTAAGCATAAATCAATATTTGATGAAAAAATTCGGAATAATTTCCTCCGAACATCAAATGTAGTGACCACAACCAAATCTCCAAGAACTATATTTGGTAATTTTTATGATAGAACAATAACCACATGATTTGCAACTTATTTCCAAGTAACCGCGTGTCTGCAGACAATAAATAGAAAATAATTGCGGAATTTACATTGCTAAAGTTTAATTTACTTATTAATTATTAATAGAAACAGATGTGAATTTCTATTTAGGGTAGAGCTGTGACCCAGGTCCAAAGGTAAGTGATAATTTTAATTAAATTTAGCAAAAATATTTTAAGGTTTTTCTCTTAGTTTGAAAGATAATATTGCTGTGATTTTTATGGTGTTAATTTAGAATTTCTTTTCAATCCTTGTAATATGATGTTGATAGATTGTAAATTTGATAATAATAAACGATGCAGTTTCATCCAAGTAAGGGGATCCGCCCGGGAACATTCTGGGTTTGAACGAATAAATTCAGACATTCAAGATGATGTGGGAGTGCGTATTATAGCAAACTTACAATTGAGTGATCATATTTCTGGGCATGTTTTTAAGGTGACAAATTTGTTTTACATAATTTGGCGTAATTCGTATTCTCATTAATGGACACATCGTATTTGTACAAGCCTCCTTGACCAATAATCACATATGCACATTCATGCTGGAATTCGTACAGATGAATATGGTGTCGTTGAGAGCTTCCAACTAATAATTCCACGATAGATATAATGCAAGGGATTACAAGAATAGATGTATAAAGTAAAACAGTTTCCCAGTTTTCATGCATTTACACTATTAGATTTATTTAACTCTCAGGTTTAATCAATGGAGTGCATGGTTTTCAATGGTTGAATAATATTTCATTTTATATAAATTTTATGCCCTCATAAATATCAACCGCGAGTCGCGGCCCTAGAAAATTTCGAACGGGGTCGGTTCAAATATTTTTCCTAAAATTATTATAAAACGACTATTTGCAAGTTATATAAAATCTAACCACATTTTGCAAAAAGTGCAAACATTTATGAGCCTTTTCACAAAAATCTTAAGGTTTACATTTATACACATGAAACCTAGTCTTTTCATATAGAGGAGAAAATTTTTGAAAAAAGGGTTTCTATCTTATGATAAAACACAAAAAATGTTTTCTATCACCCTATTCACATACAAAATCGTAAATTTATACAGTGGTTAGATGGCCTTTGAAGAAAATTCCGAAAATGTTTTGGTTTTATATGATGACGTCACGAATTTTCCACAAAATTAGGGAGATTTCAAAAATTGATATTTTACATACTTTGGGGTTTAGAACGTCAGAAAAGCTTTTGCAAGTTAATATTATATACTATAGGAAAATACTAAAAAAATAAAACACCTAAACAATGAAACACTATTGGTAAGTGCAATGTCTACAAAATACAAATATAGCGCCTATAATCCACATCTTAAATTGTGGCACCGTTGAAAAAAGATATACCGGCAAACAATATTTTTAATAGTTTCTGATTCGTTATAAAATTTAAGACCGATCCACCCATCGTAAATAAAAACAGGCAGTGGCGTACAAAGTGTTCCAATGAGGCTAGTTGAGTTAGGAAGTTGTTTTCGAAAACCTATATCAACTCCTAGTTTCACATAGATACGAACTTTACAAAATATGATTAGAATGTATTGCAGTTTCATATTTAAGATTGGAATGATTAAATTACTTTTCAGACATTGCAAAAAAACTAACTCATAAAGCTAAAAAAATTACTAAAGCAGAATTGCAAGATAACTCAACTAAGTGAATTCCTGGTCGTAAAAGAAATATTGACTTTCCTGACAAGAACTTAAAACCAAATCTATTTATATACATTTGAATATAAACCAAACGATCATTTGCTTACAAATTTTCCCTATTTCGTATGTTCAGAATTTCATCTCAAGCAAAGTTGGAAGTGACATGTCGAATGCATTGACAAGCTTCCAGTCCTTGCCTGAAGTAGAAATTGCTAGTTTGTTGATCAAATTAATTTGGTAATAACAGATTACAACAAGCTAATTGTAGTCCACATGAATATAACGCCACCGGAGAATTAGTGCCAAAGAATTCAATTACAAGCAATGAATTTATCTAGAACATTGACAAAAAACATTAATATCAAAAACGTTGGGTAACAAAAATGATTATAAGGCAACTACCGTATTTACTCGCGTATAAGCCGCACCTTTTTCCATGAAAAATTCCTCGTAAGGCGGGGATGCGGCTTATCTACGGAAAAACTTGAAAAACATCTCGCGAAGATAGCTAATTTGCAAATATATTGTAAACTAAAGTATGGGATCTTGCTGTAATATACATTGAAGTAAAGTAATATCCTTGTTTAAAAGACAAACAATTAATTTATTAAAAATATAATAACATCAAAGTATTAGAATGTATTGTTAGTTTAGAAATAATATGCATGCAAATATCAAGAGCAATTTAGATCAGAATACTTTTAGGTACAATTATATAAATTTACAAGATCTAGATAGGTTTATAGTTTTACTTAATGAATTAAGATAGGCTATAAAGATGAATACGATAGACTATTTGGAAAGAGCGATAATGAAGAATTTGATGGATTTTAAAATGAACTCTTAGTAATTATTGAGGATACGTCAGTACTTTAATTGTTACAGTTATTAAATTATTAAATACACGAATCGGACTTAAAATTTTAATCAAAGTTGTAAGAATTATCTGAGTAATGTAAATAATTATGTTTCATTGAGTTAGTGCTTGTGGATTTCTATTTTGCTCAAAAAACTTTTTTCGTAGAAATCTAAATACAGGGTGCGGCTTATACACGGAGAAATACGGTACGTATTTTTTAGAATGTTTTTTACATAGCTCTAAGAAATTATTTATACATTTGGTGAGAAATACTGTCAAATTAAATCCATTGACACGAACGAATTTAAGCAAATATTTTTTATTTCAAATGACATGATTTTGAGTTTTGAATAAAAACCGAAATTTTATCTCGAATATGAACTAAAACTAGATTTACAGACATTTAGGAAAAATAAAGTTACCTTGGAAGCATCTTTTGATTCGAAATTTCCAGTCTAAATAATTCGATATAAATATAACATCAACAATATTTTAATAAAATGAGCGCAGAAAATTGATTTTGCTAGCTACAGAAATAATTCCATGCAAACAAACAATTTTTGAAAATTCCGCAATACATACCTAATAATTCAAAAGAGAAATAACTCTTAAATCAAAAATTCCAATAACAAGTAGGGGATTTCAAGAACATACGCAAAATATGATAAGCGTTAGAGATTTCATTTAATGAGTAAAAACATCACAAGATCGCATGATAATTACTTCATTCAATATATGTATAATAGGATTTTTCCAAACTGTAAAACAAATGAATTCTTACAAGATTAAAAATCTATCAAACGAGAAAAGGTTTGTAATAGCAACTGAAATAATTGTGAACATTTTGAAAATTTAGTTATCATATATTACAACATATATTAATGTATTGTTAATATAGCACTAAAACATAAATAGCATAGCGCAAATAAAAATTTAGCGTAATACAACTTCCCGAAAATTATTTACGATTATAGTTATTGGTAGGATCTTGTGGGTTTTTCACGAATATTTGCAAATATAATTACCATTTATATCAAATTTGAAAATAACCGTTATGGAAAAATCCTATGTATATATAAACAGTAATGTAAAAATACATGTGCAATACTTATCCTTGAATATTCACCAGAATAAATCTAAATTCCAAAAATGAAATTCTGGAGTATAAAACATAGGATAAAAACATTAATACTACCACAAATCGATAAAGCAGACAACCAATAGTTAGAAATACACATGCAATTAGATCACTAGCTATCTACGACGCAAGAACTAAACCTGAAAAGCACTAATACAATAGCGATTGACATCATGTTTTATATAAAAACGAATTTAGGCATTTTGTCTATTCAAAGAGATGAAGATGATAGAACCTAGAAAACCTTACATATTTATAATTCAAATTCATAAAAACAATAGATGACCTCAAGATAATTGTAAAAATCCAAAGATACGACAGTATAAAAAATTTCGCTTGACTACGACATTTTGAGCACTTAAAAACAAACAGACAAAAAATTAATCAAAGAAAAATTTGAGAAACTATTTGTTTTTAAAAGCTCATGGTTACTGACTGGATTATCAAATGCAAATGACATGCAACACGAAAATGAAAACCAAACTCATGAAACAATCCAACCTTCGTAAATAATTCTACTAAAACCAAACACATATGGTGTAATTGGAAATCTTAAATATAACAATTAACTTACGTCAAAAACGTCTTCATTGCGTATGGTAAACTTGTTTCGAATTTGAGATAATTCCCTCTAAACAAAATGACTTCAAAATTATGCAAGCAGATTAGAGAATGACATCAATGATGTTTTGTTTAAGTATTTGCATTTAAAGTATGGATAAGATAAAGGCCGTACTAATATTTCAATAGAAAATTGCAAAATGCTATACGATGATGAACTATTAAAAAAAATTATTTTAGAAGTATTCGTTGAGACTTTGGAATTATTTTTAATGAGAATTCTTGTTAAAATCGTTAGTGTTTATGAAAACAACATGGATATAACTAATATATTCAACCCATTCCCTGTCAGTGGTTCATATTCGATGTTGCCAAATATTCTAATATTTTAGCAAATATGTTATTGTCTAAATCGAGCTAGACTTAGTAGTTTTAAAAAATATTTATATTAGCAGCTTTCTTGTATAGGGAAATCGATAAGGTGAAGTAATATCAAATATGAATTTGTTAATTTCCAACGTGTATGAAGAATACTCAAATTGAAATGTTACTAGTGAGTTTGATTTGCTACTCAACACGGTTTTGAACAATCATCAATCTAATTCAAACGTTAGAATTGGAGATCAAAATAAAGAAACAATATTGACTTAAATGTAATACGCAACTACTTTCTTTCGTACTGACATTAGTATTTCTTCAGTGCACTAAAAGAAACCCATTTCAAAATTTGTACTCTCTGTATTCCAGGATGTATTTATTAGAATGCCAATAGAAAGAAATACTGACGAACTTTGCTTCGTATATTATTACATTAATTATTACTTTTTAGCAAGTAATTATTGTTATAAAAGGTGGCAATGTTCTTGCACCATTTTACTTTATCGAATATCAAACTCTTTGTATGATACACAAGTATGTACACTAGGGTCGTTTGAAAATTTTTTTTGGAATTTCAATATGGGGAGGGGGGGATCCAAAAACCTGGAAAACCCTCCAAAAATAGCATTTTTACATATTTTTTGGTAGACCCCTAAACTCAGCCACCTACCTCTAAAAAGAGAGGAGAAACATACTTCAACAATGTAAAAAAGCTTGTGACTGAATCTCAGCAATTATTTGATATATTTGTTCATGACAATGCTAAACGAAGAGAACTTGAATCCATTCACAAGCTGAAAATGACAGAGCAAGAATACTGGTTTTATGAGGATCAAAAAGGACCACGAGCAGGAAAATGTCTCGATATCAAGGAAAAGTTGACAGAGACTGATCTTCGTTTTGCTAAAAGAGTTTCCACACCAGTACCTCCTTCATCCAAGTTACCTGATCAACAGCCTTCAACCTCATCACATACAGCTTCATTTTCTGCTAGTGACTCAGAAACCTCCAGTGTTGATACTAACGGTGATAATAGCTATGAACCACCTCCAAAAGCTGCCAAGCTGTGCCAAAATCGACAATCTTATCGCTACTTAGCTCAATGCTGTGACAGATACAATGTGTCTGATCGAGTTGGTGCAGCTCTTGCAACAAGTGTTTTAATGGATCATGGTGTTGTTGGAAATGAAAATCAAGCTATGGCAATTGACCGAAACAAATTAAGAAGGCAAAGAGAAAAGTATCGACTTGAAATACAAAGGGAGGACAAACTTTTTGAAATCATTGATAGAATATATGTGGATGGGAAAAAGGATGCGACCATAAAGGTTGTGAAAAAAAAGACAAATGGTTTCGTAATGTTGAGCTGGAGGAACACTATGTCATAGTAGGAGAACCAGGCCAGTTTATTTGACCCACACAACACCAAGTTCCGGAAAAGGAATTGATATTGCCATTTCTATTTTTGAAGAAATAAAGGGAAAAACATTGGAAAGTAATTTAAGAGTAATTGGTAGTAATGGAACTCCTATTATGACTGGCGAAAGAAATGGAGCAATTAGAAAACTGGAAGAGCTACTTGGTAGGCCACTGCAGTGGTCTATTTGCTTGCTGCATTGTATTGAGCTCCCTTTGAAGAAGGTGTTTCTAAAAATGGATGGCTCATCTACCAGTCCAGATTCGTTTTCAGGTCCCATTGGGAAAAAGCTATCCGACAAGGTATCAGATTGGGGTGTAGCAAAATTTAGGCAATAAAAAATACGAACTTCCCAAGTATGCCTAACAAAGTCCTTGATGATTTAAGCACAGATCAGTTTTATGCTTATCGTCTTTGTTGGTGCATAATCTTGGGCGATGTTGATGACATGAAACTTTTAGAAGTTGGACCTTTGTATCATGCACGATGGTTGACACAGGCTTGACGTATTTTAAGATTATATGTGGCTGAAGCAAAACCATCAAGAAATCTTGCAAGATTGGATGAGTTTTGCATGCAAGTGTATTTTCCTTCTTGGGTTCAAATCAAACTTCACAATTCTATATCAGAAGGCGTCACAAACTACCATGCTATCTTACATCGAATCGTCAAATTTATAGATGGAGCAGCCAAAAATCAAGCGTTAAAAACACTAGAACGAAATTCTTTTTTTGCCCATTCTGAAAACATTCTTTTGTCAATGTTGCATGATGAAGACTATCAAGTCCGGTGCATGGCCATCAATAAGGTTTTTTCAATTCGAAGAACACTCTTTTATACCCTCTGATGAATTTGAAGGTGACTATCAGAGTGATGCCAACGAAGACGAAATTACAAGTTTAAAACAAACTCGCACCAACATACGTTCTTTTCGCAGGCCCAAACTCAACCACAAGGCAAAAGTGTACTACAAAATGGTCAACATGAATTCAACAGCAATAAATGAACCCCCTGCAATTAAACATGAGTGATAAAGGACTAGACAGGATCCGAATAACACCATTGCACCTTCAACATCCTTGCCACAATCAGGCAGTGGAACGTCACATAAAAGTTGTAAGTGAAGCAGCTTCTGCAGTTAGCACATTTGAACGAAGAGATGGACTAATAAGACAAAAGCTGAAATCAAGAAGATTAATCAAAAGATTAAACAGCAATCAAGATTACTTTGCATCATATAATATA
>CABFPE010000056.1:1124384-1167328 GCA_900660155.1 Hofstenia miamia | reverse complement strand
TGCTTTGTTCCACTCCATGGAACGTTTCCAGAAACGCGCTTTCAAATGGATTTCCTCTTTGGACTATAAAGACGCTCTGCTGAAATTCTCCACTCTCCCGCTGTCACTCTACTTCCATGCCTGTGATCTCCTTCTGTTCAATCGACTACTGACTCGCAAATTGGATCTTGATCCTTTTGATTTCATTAAGTTCTCTAATTCCTGCTGCACTCGCTCTGATGATGTTGTCACCTTCTCTATTCGTCGTACAAAGAAACATCGCACCCTTCACTCGTTTTTCAATCGTGCTTGTACTGCTGCTAATTACATCTTGACTCGCAGCCCTCCAACAGCGATTGATTTCTTTTCCCCGCCACCGAGCTTTAAGAAATCTTTTATGGCTTTCCTCTTTGCTGAGCCCTTCTCCAACTTCGCCTACTCTTCCATTTGCTCCTATTTCATCTCCTGTGACTGTCCTCGCTGCTGTAAAACTTGACTTGTTTTTATTTTTTTGTTGTGTATGCCTTCAGCGGCTAATAAAGTCATTGATTATTATTATTATTATTATTGAAAGAACTGAGAGTATCTCACTTCGTTTTCGGTTTTCGTCTTTTGTGATTCATTCAAATAATTTCAGGCCGTTGTATTTCACCTGCAATCTGTCTCATTAAATTCCATTTGCTTTTAATACATCTTATTTCATTTTTTCAACCAGTGAAAATTTTTGGCATCATTAGCGTAATGATTAAGATGTTGAATTTCTACAATTTATCCAAAAATTATGCATGTCACCCGGGTGGATTGCGATAGCAACTCATAAAAAGGAATGTGAAGTGTGGGGTTTTTTGGACGCTGGGCCTTTTCTTAAAACAATTACAATATGATTCGTGAAAAATTTAGGTTTCTAGGAAGTACTTTTGGCTAGGTATGAATTGACATTTGATGGAGGGGTCTTTTTGAATGAAAGTAATAGTGAAATTTTGAGATAGTAAATTTTAGGAGCAGGCCTTGTTTTAAAATAGAATAAGATGCAATCTCATTATTCAGTCTACAGTTGTAAATTTTCAATATATGGTGGTTGTACTTATAGCCCAAATAATATTTTAAACATAGTCTATTTATAAACTGCCATGGATTTCATAATAGCCCATTCTCTACTATCATATAATGAAATCGACCAGTACAATTGCACTATTTAAAGTATATTTTGTTAAAGTCATAAGACTAATTACAAAACATTAAATCTTTGTTTATGAACAAGATTCTCTCACTGAAAAATCCAATTAATAATTTCCATACTTGCCTTCATTTTAATGTCTGCATCTAATATAAATAATGAATATTTTTATTATCATTATCGATTTTCTCAAACCAATATGTTCCGAAAATTGTATTCTTGATACAGTGCAATGGCGGGCCTAGAAATTTGAGTTTTGTACTGTCATTTTATAAGTAATCTAGCATTAACCATTTCCTAGGGCATGCAAATGACATTTCTCAATTGAATTATTCTATTGTAAAATAACGGACCAACACTTTCATGGTTCAATATCGTTTCCTAACAATAACAATTAGCAACAAATGTTTTTGAAATGGAATTTACATAAACCGCAAATATTTTGTATTTGAATTATGATCTCGTATATTTTCCCTGAATATTCGGATTCAAATGAAGAAGTGTGTTCCCAGTTTCCTAGATTACTTCATGCGTTATTAAATATTTCAACTAATAATAAATATCAACTTTTGATGTGACTGAGTAAAGAACCAAATAGTTCCCCGTAATAGTAAAGTCTCTGCACAAATTCTTATTAGGTTTATACCTTTAATTTGCTAGTGATTATGTTGAAAGTAGTTATGTTTTAGACTGAATGTCAATTGGGGAAGGTGACTTTAGAAAGTTAAAAGAAGACACAATTCATAAAGAGAAGGAATGGCGGGGATTGATGGAAGAACAAGTAAAAACTTTAGAGAATATGCTCATGACAAATCAAGAAAAACTAGAACAGAAATCGTCACAGTTTGAGGAGTTAAAGGAAGACTTTAAGCACAATTTAGTTCTACTTCAAGAACGCGATGCCGAAATGCAAATACTTGAGAATTCATTACAACAATACAAAGATCGTAAGTTCGTATTATATTACATATAGATGTGAAATGGCTAACATTATTGTTTGCGGGAGATCCTAACAGATTAAGAATTATAATGAAGTAAATACAATTTGTAATATGTTGAATTAAATGTAAATGTCTTTTATTATTATTATTCCTGCTTCTCACAGCTTCATGCTGGTATCCCTCTCAGCTCGGGGAATTCACCAGTTCCCAGGGAGTCTGAGAGCTTTAATCAGGACTCTAGCTGTTCCTAACAATGCTGCCTTCTGTGCTACCACTCCTCCCCACTTTGGTACTCCCAATTTAACTCCTTAGTGACCTCCAGTACGGACCCCTTAGGTTGCTCTTCTACATATTCATTTAGCCCTAGTGCTTCTGCTTCTACAGTTTCCTCTACTCTTAGCAGTCCTTTCCCTCCCTTATGGCTTGCCATGTACAGCCTATCTACATCCCCATTTAAGTTGAATACTCTCTCTGCTGCTAGTATCTTCCTTGTCTCCTTCATTTCATTTTTGTTCCACCTCACTATTCCTGCCGAATATCTCAACACTGGTATCGCCCATGTATTAATTGCTTTTATACTATTATTTTCTTAACCTCGTCCTCATTTCCTCAGGATCTATTCTGTCCTTCTCCATCACTCCTAAATACTTGTACCTCTCTTTGACTTCCTCAATCTTATTCCCACTGCTCGTCTTCAAACCATCTCCATCTATGCACTGACCTCTGGTAATTTTCACTGTCGCTCACTTTCCTAATCCAAATTCCAACCCAGAATCTCTACTTGCTTTCTCCAATGTCTCCACTTGCTTCTGCAACATCTTCTTTGAACTAGCATCTTCAGGTCGTCCATGTACCACAGGTGACTCACTGCTCTACCATTCTTCTCCACCTTATAAACTATACCTGTCTCCTTTAACTTTTCTGTGATGGGCATTAAGCTAACTACAAACAGTAGTGGTGCTAATCTGTCTCCCTGGAATATACCTCGCCTAAACCTCAACCTGTGTCCGTCTATTTCAGTCTGCCACTTTTTTCATCTCCCTCTAGAAACTCAACCCATTTCCGTGAAACTCCATTGGCCTCTAACGTCCTCAATACCCACCTCTGCAACATCTTCTTTGAACTAGCATCTTCAGGTCGTCCATGTACCACATGTGACTCACTGCTCTACCATTCTTCTCTATCTTATACCCTATGCCTGTCTCCTTTAACTTTTCTGTGATAGGTATCAAGCTAACTACAAACAGTAGTGGCGCTAAGCTGTCTCCCTGGAATATGCCTCGCCTAAGCCTCAGCCTGTGCCCATCTATCTCAGTCTGCCACTTTCCCATCTCCCTCTCTAGAAACTCAACCCATTTCTGTGAAACTCCATTAGCCTCTAACGTATTCAATACCCACTTATTTGAAATGCTGTCATATGCCTTCCTGTAGTCTATCCATGCCATTGCCAAGTTTGTCTTCCTTCTTCTACAATTCTCCACCACTGCCTGGTCCACCAACAACTGATCTTTGCATCCTCTTGTCTTAGTCCTGCATCCCTTCTGCTTATTATTATTATTATTATCTGTTCTAAGTAACATGCCAGCCTAATTGAAATCACAAAAGTTAGCAATTTCCAAGTTATTGGCAGACATATTATTGGCCTGAAGTTGCTTGCCTCACTACCTTTCTTTGGGTCTTTCTGTATCAGAAATGTCCTTCCCACTGCCATCCACTCTGGGCACCCACTCACCACACACTCCTCCAATGCTACTGCTAGTCTCTCATGAACACTTGTGAAATTCTTCAGCCAATACCCATGTACCTCATCTCTGCATGGTGCATTCCAATTCTTCACCTTCTTTAGAGCCTTCTTCAGCTTTGCCGTTGTGATTACTTCTTGTCTGAACT
Organism: Hofstenia miamia; assembly: GCA_900660155.1. Taxonomy (NCBI): domain Eukaryota; kingdom Metazoa; phylum Xenacoelomorpha; order Acoela; family Hofsteniidae; genus Hofstenia; species Hofstenia miamia. Next base: position 1,163,341 of record CABFPE010000056.1, on the reverse strand, counting down.
CCTTCTGTATCTGCTCACTCTCTATCTCTGGTCCCTCACTTCCCCATATATTCTCCCAGAACCTTACTGCATCCTCGCCTGCTCTAGCTGTAGCCTTTTCTCCTGCATCTAGTTCTTTGTAGAATCTTTCTTCTTAGGCCTCAAACTTCATATTGTCTCTTGCTTGCTTTTCCCTTGCCCTATATTTTCTGTTTCTCAGCTTCTGCAACTAATCTCTGCTTAAGCTCTTCTCTTGGCAGTTTCTATAGTCTTCCCCTTACCTACCCTGCACCTGTCGTGTATCACCTTACTTGTCCTGATCTTCCCTAATTGCTGCCTAATCTTTGCCACTTTATTCTCAATTTTTCTCTCCCATGCTGGCTTTCTGTCCCTTATCTTCTTGTCATCTTTTTTTCTTCATGTCCATGACTACATTCTTCACAACCTCCCATGCGCCTGCATACACTAATCTGTTTATCTCTGTTACACTCTTAGCATCAATCCTTTCTAATACTTTGTTAACCGTTGCTGTTTCTACTGCTAACTTGCTTCTCTTATAGCCTCTTGTTACTGGCAACCTACTTCTGTCTTCTATTTCTTTCTTCATCCTTTCCTCGATTGCTGTCTTTGTTTCTACTTCCGCGGAGTCTGCCTGTTGACCAGAGATTCTTCCCAACCTCTGACCATTTAAGGTCTGCCGGGGACTGAGGGCCTTTTCTTTTCGTTGCACTTTCATTAAAGGTAGGGTCGGACCCGGGTCCTCGCGGTCCCAATCTAGCCTTTTACCCCTTGGCCACTAGGGTCCATTATTATTATTATTATTATTATTATTATTATTATTATTATTATTATTATTTTTTCATTACTTATCACAGCTTTATGCTGGTATCCCTCTCACCTCGGGGAAGTTATCAGTTCCCAGAGAGTCTGAGAATTTTCCTCAGGACTCTAGCTGTACCTAACAATGCTGCCTTCTGTTCTACCCCTCCTCCCCTCTTTGGTACTCCTAACTCCTCCAAGTATCTCATGTTTTTCACTCACTGCCCTAAGTGCTCCTACAACCACCGGGACTACTTCAACCTTCTTCAACTGCCACAGCCTTTCTATTTCCTCTTCCAACTCACTATACTTGTCTATCTTCTCTTTTTCTTTGCTTTCTACATTCCTGTCCTTTGCTACTGCTATGCCTATCACTGTTCCCAATCGCTTCTCTTTGTCTACCAATTCTATGTCTGGCCTCATTATTATTATTGTTATTATTTTTATTACTGGTATTTTTTGTTGGTGAGCCACGAGCCACTACGCAATGTCCTATGCTAGCCGATAAGCCGTTGCAATCGCTTCAAGATCACCAAAATTATTATTTTGATTGAAAGAATATTATTTGATGTATAATCCATCGCCTTATTATCTGTACTAATAATTTCTTGCTGTTTCAAATTTCACAGCATTTCACTTACAGTGCCATCCACTTTTTGAATGTGCATTATAGCTTGTTTTTCATCAGTTACGAATTAAAAACCATCCTACAATTATATATGAAAGTCACTATATAAATTTTGAATAAAAAGTGTTTCATTCTAAACATTGACTCAATATTGACTTCTCACTGCGAAAGCTTTCATTTTAATTCATATGAGATTGAAAGTTTTTTGTGTCTATTCATTGCATTATTTGGTAAGAATTTTCATTATCACTATCAATTATATGATCTTTAAATTTCAGTAAATCTTATACTAGGCGTAAGATGTATTGGATAGGTCTTCACTATGGCTATGCCTTTTGCTTCTAAAAATCTTTTGAAAATCTATTGAAAATTTTGTGTAATTATAAAAAATCAATTGCTGTTACATCCCTTACAACTTTATCCATATCCAATTTAAATAAAATACCAAGATTTATTAACTCCACTTAATTATGTTCCATTTTTGTAATTTAGAAATATATGAGTACTCAACAAGTACTGCCCAACTGAGTTCACAGGTCGAAGGCCTTCAGAGAAGTATAGCAAACGAATTGGAGGCGAAAGAAGACATCAAAAATTTTTATAAAAAGAAATTGGACGACGCATTTCTACAGAATTCAGAGTCTAAAAGGTTAGTGTTTTCCACTTCATTTTAAGTCAATATCTTTCTACTTTTTTAAAAATATGGATTCTTTAATTTTGTTTATAAGCATTTATCAGGTAGATTGAACGGTTTTTCTCAATATAGAGGTATTTTTGAAATTTTCTTAAAGGGGTTGTCGATGTGCTTTCATTATTAATTATCATGATGTGAACATAACCGAGAACTTAACAATGGACTTATTCTATAGACATTGAATTAATAACTAAGAAGGATTTCGAAAGCTAAATTATTTTAGAATTTAAGGGAAATTTTTTATATGTATCTATGTATGAATATAAATTATCGTATTAAGTCTGACTTTATTCGAAGAAATATCGTTTTTCCTAAAGCTCAGCAAAATAATCGTTTGAATCGATTAAATTGAATATGTAATTGTAGATTTTTCCCACTCCCGGAAGAAAGAGTCATTTTTGTAAGGCTTAGTGACCACAGTGATAACTTTACTTTACACTTACATATGTAATAAGCCGCGAAAATTATTTGAAATCAATGTTCGAAGCCCAGAATCTCTCATATTTAGTGCCAGATTTTGGAATATTAACTACAAAACATAAATTTTTTGCTTTTACAAACTTTAAGCCTAGAACAATATGCAAGTTTTTAATCTTAATTTCAGCGAAATACCCCGTGAATTATTAATATTGTCCACAATCTCGAACATCATTATAGAAACTGACATGTAAAGTGATGTTGGAAGTTGACATTGAAAGCTTGATTGTTCTGCAGAAGTCGATGATAACGCTTCATATTGCATATCGTCTACGCAAAATATATGGATTGTAAAGCCAAAGTTAAATTTGGAAACATGATTATTATATAAAAATGCGATATTTAGGGTTCAAATTACATGCTGACGGTTCATTGTATATGGAAATTTTATTTGGAGAAATGCTTTGAAAGATTGCAAAGTGTGTCTCCAATATATATTTTGAAAAATATATATCGACAATTAGTTGCAATTTACGCAGTAAATTCTAGCAGTCAATGAGGTCAGTACTTTGACTTTTTCATTAAATAATCTACTTATAGCCATTAATTGGCTTAATTCATCATTGGAAGCTCAGCACGGGTAGTGACTTTTTACTGCATTTGTAAATTCTGACTACTTGTTTAGCATGATTAAGGTGTCGTAATTTATGCAAATTGAAAATGTTAAATTCGCTGAAAGTTGCGCATACAATCAATTTTGCATTCGTAAGATCCTGTTTCACACTGTTAATCTTGGTTGAGCATAACAATGTTCACAAAACATTTTCTCCACGGCTTTTTCCGGTCAACTGCAATTTATTCAAGAGTTTGCATACGAAACTCTGCGACTGTTGTTGGAGAATCCAAATCAGAAAATAAAAGTAGGATACCGGTCGACGTTCTTGAATGTCTTCATGAATAACATCAATTCAAAGTCCAACGAATTTCTCATTGTGCTCTTAGTCACTGTCAAATTGAATGCGATTCACGCAGATATGTAATTTCATGACTTCATTATCTTCAATCAATGCAATTTGCGCGTTCAATATTTCATGAGTAACTTCATGTATATGTCACTGTTAGTTTCATATATATTTGAAGGTGGTTGCATCCACCATTGCCATTCATCAAGATTGGAATGTCAATTTGGAACAATCCCCTCTTAGTGAATTTTTTGAGCCACCTATACTGACTAAATTTATTTTACAATCAGTCTCTGATTTATTCATTGCCTGGAAAAAGCTTTAACACAAATACTTTCCAGAATTTTCTATTAAAACAATTTATCTAAATTTGAACTAATCAACATTTTGTTTACCAATAGGGTCTTAGGGATTGGGTGAGATTTCACAAATTGGAAATATATGCACCCATCGTGTAAAATCTAAAAAAATTAAAAATAGAATTGTATATTTTTTATGAAAAATTTGATAAAAGACACATGTCACGTAGATAGGAATTAAATGTGGGCACGTTTGTCATTTCTAAGTGTATAAAGTCGCTATTTTGATATATATATTTCTAATTTTCTACTGTACATTTTATATATTATGATATTGTAAATATTCTATGATAATGTACCTAATTTCCAATAAATCGAGGTTATCACTGGACTAACGAATAGCGTAAGGAATATGTTCCCGACCAAAATTTAAAATTGCTGTAGCAACTTTTTAAGTACAGTTTGATATCACAAAGTATATCGATACTTCCACTTGGCGTTTCCTCCAACACTTTTGCAACAGCTACAAATTAGCCTTTTGTAATTCTGTCATTTGCGCCATTCCAAAAGACATATTTACTGAAGTAAGCTCATCAAAAGCACAGAGACTTAAAAATCATTGTCTACCATAAGATGTTGCTTATATTTGACATTTTCCTAAAGAAGATTGTCAGCATAACTAGGAAATAGCTCTGCACCTATGCATCACCTGACAAAGTGTATATCTTACATTACAGGAATAATTTTTTCTGTTTCAAATTTTGCAGTTTTTGCTGCAAAATTCTGTAAAAAATTAGTTTTTGTACTCTGCCTTTTGTGGCTATGGCCTTCTAAATATTTAGTGACTTACAAAACTATATTACTCTTAGCTAGATGAAATGCGTATCTGAAAAGATCATTGCCTAGGGCCACTTTTATTTTTGGAAGTTAGGAAAGGAATTATCAACTTTCCGGTCAATCAAATGTACTAATAAAAGTTACCCCCTGTATTACGTTTCATCAAATTCAATATAAAAATGTTTCGCAATTTTGGCTGCTTTATGACATTGGGTTTTGTTTCAATACATATAGAAACTAGAATGATTTATAAAAAATCAAATAGCTTGTTTTGAGTGATTTCTCAACTACTGTGTCTAACCAATATTTCTGGTTATCTGTCACAAAATTGTTGAGGATATATTTCGGTAAAATGGTTAAATTCAAAACTTTGTCTATAGAAGCCAACCTCTATTTTCCCATTGGTGCAAATTTTCGCAACTAAAAAATTTCAGTTTTTTTACTATGTTTCAAATAGTAAATGATGTGCTCATTGAAAACTAGTTCAAGTGGATTTTTGAATACAGTTGGTGCAGCAATTGAAAATGACCGAGCGCCAGCAGAAGCCAAGTAAACCTTTGGAGAACGCAGATTCCATAGGTACGGCGAACGGTGTTTGGATTAACTAACTCGCTTATTTATGAGGGTGCACATCCCTTTAGAGATTTCCACGTTAAAAGGGCAATTTTGTAGTCAATTTGATATATCACGGGCAACCAATGGAGTTGTTTCAAGGCTTGGGTAATGCGAGATGATCGGCTTAACAGCAGTACTACTCTAGCACAATTGTTTTGAACCTTCTGAAGTCGTTCAACGAGAGAACTTGAAATACCGTATAATAAAATGTTGTTGAAGTCTAAACGGGAACAAATAAGGGAATTTACAAGAGTTTTAGCTCTTTCTAAACAGATGTCGTCTGATGTAATTGCATGAACTAACAATACCATTAACGTGCTTTTTCATATTCAGTTCAGCATCTATACGAGCACTAAGGGTTCTAACAAAAGGTTTCGGGTGTATCGAATACAAACCGACAGTCACAAGAAAAATTTCTCGAGAAAGTTTCAAGGTATGCTCTTTCCCGATAATGAGGAATTCTGTCTTATCGTCATTTTGATGTAATCGCAGTGAAGACAATGACTGCTTCAAAATCTTAATAACGGATTCAATGAATGACTGCAATGATCTTGTGTTAAAACAGTCAACGACGAAGAATATCTGATTGTCATCAGCGTAAATGTGGTAGTTTAAATTATTGTCATCATAGGTGCTAGCAAGTGGTAGTTTATAGATGAGGAATAGCAAAGCACCTAGGACAGAGCCCTGAGGCACATCAGAGGGGAAGCGTATTCAGTACAAGCGATGCATATTTATGACAATGAAATACGCTTTTGGAGATACGATATGAACCAATTGAGTACACTGCCACCAATGCCAAGTCGGTGGAATTGTGTGATTAGATATCATAATCCACAAGGTCGAAGGCTGCCGACTGATCCAGAAGAATCAGCACACAATATTTATGGTTATCTAGCGCAAGTAAAAGGTCATTAAGAAGACGTCAAAGGAGTGTTTCCACTGAATGATTCTTTCGATAACCGAAAACGAACTTTGGCAATACATTATGAGATCTAAGGAATTCTACGAGTTGTATTCTTACAACCTTTTCAATAATTTTTGACACAAAGGCGAGATTAGATACAGGTCGATAGTTATTCTTAAGATCACGATCTAGATGTGTCTTCTTAATAAGCGCCTTGATTGCTGCACACTTTCCGGCGCTAGGAAATGACGAGGACTCTAAGGATTTAGAGACAATCCGATTTACAATAGGCAACCACGCGTGAGCTACCGATTGATGTGTCAGAAGGTGCAAAGGAAGTGCATCAAGTTCACAGGTAGTCGGTTTCATGGCATATATAATGTCTATAATAGATGATGTTGTTGGAAGGCAAAATTCTGTCCACAGCAGTGGATCAGCAATATTGTATATTGACAAGGGAAGAGAATTGGCATTTGAGAGCCTAAGGTTTTCTATTTTCTCACTATAAAATTGAGCAAATTCATTAGATAGCTCTTCAGGATCATAACGGGGTAATATGCCAGCTGTGGAACGTAGAACCAATATCAGTGGAAGAGAGCCTTTTATCATAATACAACTGAGAGATTTCATGGCATCGCGTCTTGTAAAGATTACAGCAGAATGACATTTAACTTAGAATATTTGTTTTAATTCATACAATATTTGTCATTGGACTATTTCATCATGGCGTGTCAAAGACTCTTATAATTACCAAATGCTAAGAAAGTGTGAGCAACATTATGGAAGACACGTGATTGCACAATAACTTGATAACATAAAAGAAAACAATTCGTTAATTTTTTCTTACATATATATTGGAAGCCTATGGGTATTAGTGGTACAGAAGAAAAACGGAATCTGACGATAGCATCTTCAGAAAAATAAGCTATTTTTGGAGAAATGTAAGAATGTCCCTAAGCTTTGTGAAACTGACAGTGACTGGGTTTTCACCTAAAAACGTGGATCCTTTCCGAGATCCGCCACTGACTCCGACTGATATTTTACAAAATATTTTATTTTCAATCATTGACGAAAAACAAATGCCAAGCCTTTCTATGTGCATAGTTCTGCTGTTTAGTATAAACATTTTTCTTTTCATTTCTATCTACTGTGAAAGTATAATTGAAGTTACTAAATGCGAAATATTGATAAAATGAAAATATTTACTTGGATTTTGCCAGTATAACTGATAACAATTATACTTGGTTTGTAAAAAGCTGGCCTTGTCAGAGTGCCACTCTGATCTACTGCAATGGAATGGATAAATTTAGTTGCACTCTTATCAAATACTCATGAAAACTATCATGGAATTCCTGTGTTGCATGCAATCTCTTACAAGACTAGAATTGTTAGGCAGTTTTTCAACGTATTTAGTCATTGAGAGGTTTACATTTAAATTCGCAGGCATGTTTGCTTGCCTGAGTGTCGTATTTCTGTATTTACATTGTATTTTAATAGCATTTAAACATTTGGGCATATTTTATTGACTAGTTTCTACATTTGAAGCGATTACTCTTTTTCGCCTATTTTTTGGGTCGTTTATTCATCCTTGGTTGATGTTGCAATGATAGAGTGTGATCACCATTCTACATTTTTGTTTGTTTTTGTAGATTATGTTAACGTTTTTAGAATGTTAACCGAATCACATGAATCTGAGATTTCGCAGTTGGAAGAAGATAAAATGAGAATTAAAGTAGAATATGTGGAACTTAGTGAGCGCATGGATGTGGAAAGGCATGCTTTGATTAGCGAACATGAGACTGAAACACTGGAACAGAAGCGTCAACATCGCATTGAAATATCTGCACTTAATCAACAACTTCTTGAACGCAACATCAAGGTATAGTGGTTTCACAAGTTTTAGTCTAAATCTAATGTTAGCTAGTTTTTTCCTTTTATCGATATGCATTAGTAGCGTATTTGTTTTTCGTCATTTTCTCATCATAAATAAATATTTAAACTTTCAAACCACACAAGTACTTTGCTGGATAAATAATTTACAATTCTTTGGAAACTAAAAGATGTGTTTACATATTTTACTAGGGTACTTAGACTAACTACAATGAATTTTACAACTTTAATACCACATATTTTCGTATGCAGCACATACCACATAATTCATTTAATAGTATGTAATAATAAGAATAGTTATATGCATATCCATAGTTTTGGGGGAAACAATTTACACTTATATGTGAATTTCGAGCAAAGATGATAAGTTGTCAACACTAGGGACCTGCTCATTTTGCAAATTAATGTCAAATCCAAATTGAATTCTTTCAGGTCTCAAAAGCTGAGAATTGCTGCTCAGCACCCAATAGTTGCAGGTCTTCTACATTTTTTCCATGATCAGTGATTTCATTCCAAGCCTTCTTAAAGGTAACTTACTTGCTCCAACTGCCAGTTTCAATATAACTTTCAGGATTTATATGCAGACGCCTATTTACAAACGATTTCAGATTGGAGACCATTTCACATATTTCTGCTGTAGCTGCAAATCAATCTTTTCCGCTTTTCAAATAATAGTGAATAAATACTTACCATTTTCAGTCTCAATATCATATGATGTAATGCATTCAAACAATATCATTCCTTAAATCTATTTCTGTTCATACAGTACAATGTCGCCATCTGTCGGTTAAAAATATAATCGTTAACTTATCTAAGCAACTTTATAGCGAAATGAAAATATTTTTTCCATAATTTTGTTATAAGACGAAATTATTTTAGTAATGTTTTGTTTAGATTGAAATATTGAGTAAAGAGTTGTCGGCCATCTCTTCCGCCGCGTCTACCCTCGTTACTGAAGCCGAACGCAAGGATAGTCTTTTACATGAATACGAAGAAGTTCTAACCAAGGATGAAACAACCAATCGCCAATTGTTAGCACTAAGAGACGCAAAGTATTTATTAGTTGAGCATCAAATATTTCAATTTATATTTAGAATTCAAGACTTGATGAATGAGTTGAGTGAAGCACGAAAAGAATTCGAAAATAAAGAAAGTCAACTAAATGCCAAGTATTAATCTACTTTTTTATATTTTTTTTGTAATCCTTATATGCCTAGAATCTCATACATATTTAAGTAGCCTGTGTAACATCCCATGGGATTTATTGGGAATTCTTGAATATATATTTCATTAAAGAATTATATTAATAGTTTTCGCTGATTTTTGGCAAAAGAGTCGTTAAGTGTGGGACTGTAGCGGACTGTGAGAAAATCAAATGGAATGAAAGTGGTCTATGTCAGACTATTAACAATTATCCCATTTACCAAGTATCAAGTAGAGTCAAGTACTTGAAAAAGTGTGTATTATAAAGTATTTCAAGTTGTTTCATATCATCAAGATCAATCATTATTTTGATGATAACCTGTAAAAGTTTTCATTAGTTTGTGGATTTTGCTTCCCTCTAAGTGGACTAAGTTTATTCATGATTTACTAAAAAATCTTTCAACTGTTGTTGATTTAGTCTATAAAGCCAAAAGTCGTCTAATTGCTGCTTGAATTTTTTATCTTTAATTTGGCCACTGTGGAGGAAGAAACTATCTAAGACCCACTCAAAGAACCAAACGTGACAATTTATATGTCAAGTACTTGCAAGAATTTCTGATAAGTGTCAAGTGTGTATTTTCAAGTAACAACTTTCGATATTCTCCAATACAATATTTTAACATCAAGTACTTTGTGAATACCCTTGTCTAGGCCCAATAAGTTCTGGTCCTTCAGAACCTTAATGAATTATAAACATTATACTTTGCTTGTTGTTTTCGCAATTAATCACTCATTAATTTCCACGTTCTTTCAGAATCCCATAAGTAATATTCAAACATATTGTACATTTACTTTCAGTTAGTTTACGTTGCACCTTAAATTTTGAATTCATAGTTTTTCAATTACTTATCAGTAGTCCTCATTTTGATTTTGTAATATTCATCGATTTTGCGATCACTTAATTGATCAATATATATATATATATATATATATATATATATCAATTTATAACCTTCATGCTCAATATCAACCGCTTTAACAACTACCGAACAATGCCATGTAATTATTAATGCGACAGTTATTTTCATCTTATGAACATCAATTCACTGGCACAATTTTCGATTCTAAACACACGCTTCAAATACATGCATCGTCATTAAATTTTTTCTAATTAAGAACTCGTGGTTATAACTGTATTAGTAAATATTTATTCATTTTCAATGACATTTTCTTCAAAGGTTATCCTACGCTAATGTTACACCACTCAAATCAACCCATTGCTGCTCTTTGTGCAACGTTTGCCATGCTAGACACATAATATATCTAATCGAATGTTTACACAATAGATTTTAAAATATTTTAACATAAATGTGTTATTACAATTCTAAATGTTATTTTGTTGTAGAAATGAAGATTTGGATAAAACTGCACGTCAGCGAGAAGTTGCTTTGATAAACTTACAGAAGAGTGCAGCGGAAACAGAAAAATCTTTAAACAACCGTTCGCGAGAATTGAGGTTTCAATTGGAAGCCTTACAGCAGGAACACTCCAGATTAAAAACCAAACATCTCGAAGAAATTCGCTGCAAAGACGCTGCTTATGAACAGTAAATAGCTTTTTCTAGTTTCCAAAATGCTTGTTAACTGAAAAATCAGATTTTTTCATTCAAAATGTTTAAATGTCTTTGTTTTTCTATTTAATCTGTTTGAATGCTAGTTGGTGCTCAATTTAAAACATTGGCGTAGGCGATGTAACTAATAGACGTGGTGTCGTGGGATCACAAATGAACAATGGGACTTCAATTGTTAGAAATCTAATAGTATAATATTGACTTGGGACCGTTATAGTCTTGTCAGGCAGGTCCCTACTAGTTCTTCCAAACTAAGTATTTAAGTATACTAATAATAATTATTATTATTTTAATTTATTTTATTTCCGTACAATTGATATAAATAGGAAATACAATTATGTAAATAGTAAATACAAATCAACAATGTAGTGTTTGCAATTGAAATCTTTACAAGAGGAAAAATGACAAATTACTAAATAAAAAGTCAGTGGTGGAGCTCACTGGTTGTTCCGTAATCACTTAGTGTCAATATTTTGACATGTTTCCTTTTACTTTTAAGACAGTGTGTAACCTTGTTGTCATGGAATCGGACAATTAGACGAAGTATTCATGGTCCATACTCACCCATTACTTTTTGAGGAGTTCCTGGATCTGGTGAATATATCTGGTTGTGTCTCTTGCACTAGATTCTTCATGATGTACCAGGCCACACTTCATCGGAAGATGTTTTAAAACAAAAAATGTGACCCCTTATTGTGTTGTATTTTTGTGATCCTCTATGCATGCAACTTTATGTATGATATGTCTGCAAAAATCTCCCATGAGCTATTTTCGAACAAATCATAGATATCGATTTTCACTAAAATCGCCCATTTTTATACTATTTATTAACAAGTTAATCAGTTATAAATCTAAATAGTTAGAAGTATAGCTACTGCTAAAAGTTAAATTTACTTTCTTGAAAGTGTAAACATTATTTTTAGTCAATTTTTATGATTTACGTCTATCGCACAATAATGATCATAATTAAGAAAACGATTATAATAATAATCTTAAAATGGGTTTATATATGTATTGTTGACTTAGAAACATGAAGTATTTATATCAGAACAAAGAATAAATACGAGTAGATCATGTGCAATGGATAAGTAGCATGTAAAAAAGTAGCCTACAAAGTACATGATTAAACAATGGACTAAGGCTGTAATATTCATAAGAGGAATCACAGGAATGTTTGAATAGATAATAATTAAAAATGTCTATTGGTGACGTGAATTATAACGAATTGCACAATCAAGTAATCGTGATCTGAATTTTTCATGATTATGGCTAACTTTTCCACAAGATGTCCACATTTGATCGAAATCAGTGAACGGTTTCAGAAGCTTGTTCGCTGAACCTAGCTAAACTGCACTTCTTGAGTTTGCAAAATTGAATCAAATGAACTGCAGGTGTTACACTGAGTGACTGAGTCAGATTTGTAATTATGTTTTCTGGAACTGCTTAACCTCTTCATTGTCAAAATGAATGCACATAATATTTAGTCTGTTCAAAATCAGGATAAAGGCATTTCCTAAAAGATTAGTCAACAACCTCATTGAATGCAGAAAACAAGTTGGAGAATTTGTCAATCAACCTTGCGTGCTGCGCAGACTTGTGACTCGTAGATTATAAACACGCTTCAATAATCTTCGGCACATATTGCCAGTAAACTCGCCATTTTGAAGTTTTGGATGAACACTCCCGATTTGGTCAAGCCATTCCATGGCTTCATTTGGTGGAGAACATGATAAGTCTTTGAAATCTTGTTCACTATTCTCAGTAAAAGATATAATTCAGGGAGAGCGATGATTTGGATCAGCATTAATCTCTACTCCTTGAACCAATGGCTCGAAGACACAACTCTCAGATGCTTTGTCATTGTACATTCTTCTTGTTGAGAAAATACTAAAGTCCGCATAAAATGTTCGCCATTTTCAAGTCAACAGCACAGATGTAGTTAAAGTTGATTTTATCAACTCTCTTTACATTATATGCAATAGCAATAATGACAAGTTTCTTTACGCTGGTGTCCAACATCGCTTGATTGATCAATTTCTTTGATAACTGTTTTGAATCTTTTGAAATGATGTTGAGGCAAAATTTCAAAAAATTTCCACAACTGTCGATTCCCAATTGAATAGTTATAGAGTCTTTATCAACTTGCCTTTTTTTACACAAGAAGTTGATGAAATCTTCGATGTTGTTACAATATACTAAGTCGCTTGGCATTGAATCATCACCGCTCTCAGTCAGGGTAAACTCAAAATCACAAGTGATACAGTCGAAATATTCTGCGCAATCTTTGTCTCTATTATGTAACTTCGATCCAATGCCCGAATCTACTGATGTACCTCCTAGAATTCTTCTCACAAAAATTACTAACTTGCGGCGAATTTTATTATTTGATGCTGACGTCACAAATTTCACAGTTGCACAGAGGTATAGGGTTGAATCTAGTAGACGTCGATACTGGTATGATGTTCATGAAATTTTAAGGCTCAGATAGATATTTCTGTAGTTTTTTTGCCATGCTGATGTTTAATAAGTCATTACGACATTTACTGCAAATCCCATGTGGCGACTTAAGGAAAGCTTGAATTTGAATTATACGGCCTTGTTTTTGTATAATAAAGTTGATAGTGAAAGTAACATTCGGATTGGACCTATTTTAAACAATTTGTTGATCGAAATAATTGTGGGAACGCAAAGCTAGACTTGGAGCCGTGGAGCTAGTTTTAAATGTGAATGAATGGTTCTTCCACTTGTGGGCAGAGTCAATTAAGGAGAATTGGTCGGGTAAATGTTGTTTAAAATAGTACCAAGGCGAAACAGTTATAGTTTTCGATGTGATTGAATTTATAACATCTTGAGCAAGATTGTGAAAATTCGAGTCACTATCATGATGAACGCATGTGGGCGATTATTCATGCCTGTCAATCTTCTGCGGAAACACGGAAATCCGCGGTTTTGGTGAAATTTTAGATGGGTCTCGAAATTTGTAAAAATATGCAATAAAAGTAGGGAGTGCGGGGTGCGGGGGTCTTGATTTGTTATGTAAACGTAGAAAACTGCAAAATCCTTAGTGCTTTTGTGATCTCCATACATGCTACTTAGTTCATGCTCTCACTGCATTTCATAAACTGTAATGTAGTTCATTTTCTAGTCGTTAATACATGTTTCTTTGTGTATATAAGTGTACTTGTTTTTATTTGAAATCTGTTCCGAAAGAATAGAACATGTTGAATGCCTAGATTTCTTCACTTGTTTCATTTTAAAATACAAATGGGGCCAAGTTAATCAAAAAAAGGTTTTTTAATTATAAAAATTTATATCTCTGTTGATATCTCTGATATTTCTAAAGTGGTACTCTTGACTTGCACGGAATGCTCGGAATTGTATCTTAAATTCTCAAATTTTTTCCTGGGGGATGGGGCCCCCAGACCCCCAAATTACTCATGCGCCTTCGGTGTGCATTATTCCACATTGAAAATATTTCCGCGGACATTGTTCGTAACTTTTGACAGGCCTGATTATTAATTATAAATTCTTTTAATGCTACTGATAGTATTCTTATATTCGAGTCTATTAAAGTAGTAGTACATATTGCGATTTAATCCATAAAATTTTGACAGTTATCCCGGTAGACCACTTTCATCTCCATAAAATCAGAATTTTGGGTTAATGAACAAACTTTAGTATGGCAATAAAGTTATAATTATTAAATATAGAAAGAATGCCGTTTGTTTCTTGCAGAAATGCGAGCATGGCTTTATGAGTTGCAACATTAAAAGTAGCTAATATCTCCCTATTGATCACTGAAGCAACCCAAAAAAGAAACACAGGTTATGACTAATTAGTTAGATAAGAATAAATGTAATCAACCACAATGGTCACTCAGTGGTTTCACTCGCGTAACTGCTCAGGGTTCTTAACTTGGATTTGAAGTTTGCTAGTGGCGGGCAGTCTTACAGCTCTGGTGGAGGCTGAGGCGGCACTTTGGCTGGGGCAACAAGGGCCCTCTTGGTCTTGTTTTGATAAGGGCTCATTAAGTTATTTTAACGTTTTCAAGCAACTTTCGATACTTTTGTCCGGATTGGAAATATGCAACCAACTCACAATAAATTTTGTTGCACTTTCTAATTTTTCAATTGCTCGCTGACTTCAATGTCAATTTACTACTTTTGCACTGATCGAGATATAGTACATATTTATTATTTGTTTGTAAACATAGTCCATGCAGGATTTTTATTTGTATTGCTTTAGACTCTCACACAAATGCGAGACATTGAAAGCAGAGTTAAAGCTACTGCAAAATGATGATTTAAATGCGCGGAATAATCAAAACAACGAAGTGCAGCGTTGTGAAGAAGTCATCAATAAATATAAGTTTGAGTTACAAACAAAACGCGAAGATATTGCACGGTAACTTTTTTCTTAATGGTTCTACTAATAATGGACTATCTATAGCAATAACATTGATGATGTTTTTTGGAAAGTAATATAGATGGAATTTGAGTTATTGTTTGCTAAAACGCCTTTCGTATAAATACACCATTTCTATAAAAATGATTTCATAGCTTCAACCATTTTTACGAACAGTTGTGATATTGTCGTATTATTAGAATATATATATATATATATATATGTTGTAGTTAACAAAAACGTCTAGAAAAAAATTGATTATTTTGCCTTGCAAACTATAACGAGCCTATTGTCATAATTTTAATTTTTGAGGTAGACATATTAGTGGTTCGAGTTGATAAACGTCCTATTTCAATTTTCAACCAGTATAATACTATCTCCAATGAAAACTATAAAAAAAACCATGGTTCGATTATTTTGTTTGGATCCGGATCTATGGAGTTTTTATGAGTTGGTACATCGGATTTTCACCGATCAGCGGAATACTGAAAAGATGCATAGTAATTCGTCAAATAAAAGCAGTCTTATTTTAACAATGACCTGAGTAAAATAAGGAAATACAATAAAATTTCTAGACCTGAGTGCTATACGATACCAACTCAAATACCATGGTATTTTCTAATACCGCGGTCTTTCCTATAGTAAATTGTAGAAATGTTCAGCAACACTAAAAAGAACTGCTACATTTTAATATGCTATGCTTTAATACATCCATTTGCTTGGAGTTATATTTGTAAAAAAGGAAATGGAGAGGAACTTCTTAGTGAAATTTTTAGCAATAGTTTGTTAAATAGTTCACATGGTATCTTGCATAAAATGCTGAACCCATGTCCAAAGCGAATTCTATTGATCCCTAAAAAATCCTGTGAGATTTACTTCATGTATTCATATGCAAAGATGATGTCGATGGCATTACTGGCAAGACTAACTTATGTTTGCATAATCAACTCAAATATGTCTATAATATTATCCTAATTTTGTTGAGAATCCAAGCAATAGTGTTCTGGAGGACAATAATTTATTGTTCAAATTCCCTTTGTTTCTCTTAATAAATGTTTTTATGCCCATTTTGCATAGTAATTTTTAGTGTCATTCACTGCTACTGTTTGAAAAGTGCGAAAATAGTGTAACTGCTAAAAATTTGATCGTTATTGTAAAAAATATTTTCATAGAATTATGACTGACCTCAACTGGCTTCATTGATTACTTTGTTTCATTCAAAAAGTCACAAAACTTAAAGTTATTGTCCCCGACATTTCTTTGGAATAGATATCATAATTTTACATGCATAGAATATGATACAACAGCCCATTAAAAGTGTCTTGCTCCTCCAAAAAAAAGAAAAAGAAGTTTTGTGGTTGTTGAAGAACTAATGGTCAGTTATATATCTAAAATGTAACCAAAATGGAAAAATTTTGCGAACGTAATTCTGAAATGTCTGCACGCACTTTAAAACTATTATGACTGCCCATGTCCCCACGCAAGTATTCATTGACTTGGTTTCATCTTTCTGTTTTTTTAACAATGACTATTACCTGAACAAATTTTTTGAATGGTTTTATAGATATAAACGTGAATTGCAAATTGCAATTGAAGCCCAGCGTGAGTTGGAGCGGGAGAAAGAGCAGATGGTATTAGATGTTGAACGAAAATTTGAACTTCAGCAGTCTAGCACAACTCTTCAGTCGGGTAAGCATGTTTGTTTTCTTTCAACATGCATCCAGTGTCTAAAATAACCGTTTATAGTGTTATGCATAGCAAACCATTAATTGGTAAAACAGTTATTGCTTTTTTTCCTCTACATGTTTAAACTCTAGAACTTCTTCAAAACGCAATTTCTTTGAATTGACATTCCTAGACATTGTTTTTTAGAAAATTTAGTAAAGACTTTGTCTCAGCAAGTAAGCGATTTAACTGCTCGTCAGCAAGATTTTAAACGTGAAATTGATCACAATCAGCAAATGATATCGTGTTTGAAAAAGGAAAGAGATTTGGCAGAAGCGTCTTTGTCTTCACATGGATTAAAAGTTATTCATGATATACCAGTACGTAGCTCTTTATCAATTATTTCAATTGTTGCTTGATATTTACTTAAACATTTGATTTCAACATGCATTTGATTCACATGTAGTCTCTAGTTTGTAGTATATTAATTATGACAATTGAATTTATAATTTTATTTAAATTATATGGAACGTAGTAGTGAAAATCATGGTCATTGTTTCTTTTAATAGTCCATGCGATGATAGGATTTATTTAGTTAAAGACGATTAACAATAATTGGACATCCTCACAAATAGAACAGCTTCAGCTACAGAATTCGAATTTGAGGAATGTCATTTCACAGTTGAAAGATGAAATGGAAGCCATTACGCACGCAGCGGAAGAGCAGAAGCGTCTTGATAAATTACCATTACCACCTGGTAAACTTTCAAAGAATATTTTTTAACACACTTCGTGATTTGTTAAAAATATTCTTTTATAACATATTCTATAAAAAAATTTATTCCAAAATTCTTCTTTTGAAATTTGAAATATTTTTAAAATTTATCATGCAGTATCTCATAAATTAATCCGTTTTGGCAAATGTGGGCAAGATTGGGTTTTTGTTTGATTTTGCATTTTCAATTATCTGCTCCCATAGAGCTAATTTTGTGGGCTAGTAAGCTATTTTCTAAGCATGCATAGTTTGTGGTGGCCGTGGTCAGGGTTCGCAAAAAGTGGATTTTTTCTAAGAAAAACGTTTTTAATGTTTACAACCTTAGACAGAACCACTATAAACTCTTAATAAATTGGTGAAAATATGTATAGTAGCAAACATTAAATGAAACGGAAGTGTGTTTAGTATTTCGGTAGAATGTCGATTATGAAAGTATGCATGGACGAATCCCAAAAAATAATATTTCCTAACCATTTTATAAAATGAAATTAGAAATGAAACATTTATAAACCAAACAAAAAACATACGCTTAAAGGACGGTTTTGAACATGTCAGCCCTAGCTTGGGTGCAATCGCATTTTAGTTCATGCAAAGCGGTTCTTTTTTGTTATTCTGTTAAAGTTTGACATTTAATCACTGAATGAAAAAGAACAAATTTTATGTTTACAATGCCATCCCATTTAGAATGAATAAAATCGATGGGGTCACGAGGCAAAAAGATAAAAAAAATTGAAATTATTCATATTTGCAGAGGAATTTAATAAATGGAAATGGATGGGTACAGTTTGAAAGGAACTGTAATTTTACCCATTTTCAATTAACTGTCCGAAATTTTTCACTATTATTGCTATTTCTATTTAGCTTTAATGCTAAAAAATGGAAATCTTTGTTTGAATAGAAACTGTCGTGCTGAGAGCTAAGGACATAAGCTCATCTCCTGATACGCCTTTGAAGTTCTGTGGAAGATTAGTGAATTTTCGTGTTTTCTTTTAGATGGGGAAAATATTGCCAAAAGTATAAACTGAAGCTTTATACAACGAAATATCTAGAAATATATTTTTGTGCATAAGGAATAAAAATAGGTATAATATTTTTAGAGCTTTAAAATTTAAATCATGTGATATCACAGCGGTCTAAGTATATAGTTAGAATTTCTACGTTCGTTATTGTATAATTAGTGATTATTCATTATTTGTAATTTGATTGGTCGCTCGTCGTGGTCATGCGTAATTTAGATTTTTGCAGACATTATTTTGTCGTTTGCTTGATTTCTTTTGCTATTAATCATCGCTTTACAACACTTGAGTTATGATTAGAGCAAATTTTATTTAACCTAGAAAATTTGAAATTTTGACCCAAAATTTTTTACTTTTTTGACTTAAAACGCAATTGTTTCACCTAAAAAATTGACTTATGGATTTTTTTAGCTTTTTATAGATTTAGTATATTCTATACTAAGCATAATCAACTAGCTAATAAGCACCACCAATATAGAACTGCATATTATCCTTGGAATTTCTGTTGTCTTAAGCATGCTTTTTAACCTTTTCGTGGAAACAGGAGGGCACTTGCCATTTTCAGCAATCCATATTCTGTAAGATTTAATGAACCGATTGTTCATTAAGTCATGTAATCTATAGTTTTCAATTTTCGGCAAAGCATCCAAAATTAAGGTTGATTCAAACTTAAAGCATTTTACAAGTTTAATTCAATTCGTAGTAATTTTTGGCTTGCACTAACTTTTGCATTGGAAATGAAGGTCAAGGCTTGTATGCAGAGGCTTCCTCCTACTTAAAATTTTGGTTTTAATTTTAATGCAAAACTAATAAATTTCATCAAATCCTTTTCTATTAAAAAATAGTAATTTTTGTATTATGCTTTTTATGAAAATTATTCATAAATTGTTTCTCTTCCAAAAAATTTGACCATAAGAAAATTTCAATTTTTTTACCTAATTCTGAAGGTTGTATAATTTTGACAATATTTTGACCCAAAAAATTTTTAAAATAATCATGCATATGCATTAAAATTTAAAACAGTTAAATTTCTAAATATTTATACAAAATTTACCTTTCTTTCAATTTTGACTTTTTTTACTTTTGTTTACCCTAGTTAGGACGTGTATTAATATTTGTAAATAGTCAGAAAGTGGAATTTTCTGCTAATTTAAGTTTTGCTACTATAACTTCCAGTTGTTTTTTCTTAATTTATAGATTTCCCCAAACGTTATTTTAACAAACATTTATTTCAGCATTTTTGCGGATAAGTTATCTATAAATATAAATTCTAAAATATATCGCAAGCTGATAACTTTAATTTTTAGATTATGTTGCTTCCCTGGAGACTGAGATACGAGATTTAAAGAATGAACTGGACAATGTTAAACATGCTAATATTAACCAAGCGCTTTCTGAGAAAGATCTAGAAAACCTTTCAAAAAATAACCCACTGCTTGCTGAACATCTTCACCAACTAAACACTTCAATAAGTAAGTTTACATAAGATTTTGAAAGAATATCATCGTTGATGCCTTCGGACTTTGATAACATCATTAGCTTAATATAATACCTAGCAATCAAATGAGTGACGCTTTCCTATTATTAATCGTTTTCAGTAACTTAAAAATTTTTTTAAGGCATACCCTTGTGCAAGTTTTTAACCCTCTAACAAGAGAAGCTTTGAATGAATATTGATGTGTCAAATTTAGCTGCGCTGAATAAAATGATTTTGTTCAGGACTTTATCACAAGTTTATTCTCTATTCCTGAACTATCATTACTCATATTGTTTTTAAATGGCACGATTTTTTTGACTAATTAAGACATGCAGTCTTTTCTAACCGCACATTGTTTTTTGCATCGTGAAAGTTTGACATACAAACTGAGACTGGGAGACACTAGACAACTCAGTATAAATGCTTTCGGACAATTAACTCAATGCTGTATTCATCCATGATTCCAATCTTGTTTAATAGTTTATTGATTTTATTGACAATTTTTTTCCAAGCCAAATTTCGCTGAAATTTTGAACTGTATGTTCATTTTAATGTCGGCTATCTAAGGCTGATAGGCTCATTAAGTAACAATAGAATTTCTCATTTTAATCATCTGGTTCTTTAAATTCGATATAAAAATTTTTCCAAAAATTCTCTTCAACGCTTCAAATTCCGCTACATTATTTAGCGGCGTACGCAAGAATAAAGTTTTCGTGTGAAACTTGATTGCAAAATATCCTGTTTCATATTTAGGTGAAGATTGTTTTTGTGCTTTGCCGATGCCGTGTAGTTGTCAGTTTGCTTTTGCAACCTTGCTACTAATGTTTGACAAGAATAGCAGTTTTCTTCCTTTGTTTGGAATTTGCAAATTTAGTAGCATTTAAAAAACACTACCTTAGGCATTTTAATGTAAATGGTAAAAAACTAACTCATGTCAAACGACATAAATTACATAATTATTTAAGTCAGAGTGAGAACCGAAATCGTAGTTTCCATTGATTTGCCATCAAATTAGGCAAGTGATTACCACTGACTTCACAAATATTAAAATGGTTTAAATTTATTTCTCTTTTTCAATTATTCTTTGAATTTTATATAATTTTAATTATCTGCCTGCAGGGTTTGTTTTTAGAGAATCTACGAGAAGATAAAATAAAGTTAACAATAGCGAACCAAAACTTGAACTCTCAGCTTGAGCACACTCGTTCTCTCATTTCAAAAGGCAATCAGGTAATTGCAGACTTGATGTGTATGCCATTATGCAATCAAATTTTGTGTTTGTTGAGTTTTAAATCTAAAAGTGTTTTCTTTTTGGAAACCAATGCGAAATTCATCCAAAACTGTGTATCTGATAATTCCAGTGTAAGAATATTTCAAGGTTGATTTGTTGATAAGTTGGGATTACCTATACAGCCAAATTTCTCAAACCATTGTTATTCAGAATTATTTTTATAATTTTAGGAAAAGACAGAAATTATGTCGTGCGGCCTAAATTAGTGTGACTTTTGTATTTGCAAGACTCTAGTAATAGTTAGGGTTGAACACGTTGTTTATAAACAATATTATTTTATTCTTGATTTTTCAAATTCGAAATTTTGTAGACATCCAATTTGGAGGAGAATGTTAAAAGATTGAGGTACGATCTTCAAACTCAGAAGGAACGTAGCATGCAAGAGATACAAACTTTGTCGCGTTTGAATGAAGACATGCAGCTGCAACTGCACGACGCACGCAACCAAGCGGATGTTTATTTTCGAGCGAACTCTGAAAGCCAATCACAAATTTCATCGCTCAATTCAGAGGTTTACTTTTCTCTTCATTTCCATTATTTAATTCTTACTTAGATTTCACTCCTTAAAATTGCAATGGCTAGTGATACTAAAGAGTTTCAGGTAATTTCTACTTGTTTTTATCGAGCAAGTTTATAGGTATTAGTGATGTGTGGGATGAGATGAGCTTTCCATTAGATGTGTTATTGTTGTATTCGCAACAGTTTGCTGTTAACTTTATTAATTTTATTTTGAAATATTAACAAAGCCAACACTTGAAATAGATTCAGACAGTTGGTGCGCAAAGGGGGGCATGGTGGAATGGAATGTCACCGTCAGGTTTTCAGACGTGATTTTGAATGACTAAATCAAGAAATTTTCGGTAAAAAATGTAAAAATTTAAATCTATGGTCGTGAAATTCATTTTTAGAGCTCTTTTCTCAATGTTTTCAAAAAATTTCGCGGGTTTTTTTTATCTTATTATACGTACTATGTGTAACCAGAGATGGACATGAGCCGAACTTTCGAACGCGTTTTCGATCCATCATTGAATTTATTGATGTTACATTTTCACCACATTAACTTTATTGCTAACTCTTTGTATATTAGTTCGCTTGGTGCACTTAATTTTATACGCAGGTAATTTATTAAATTTCAGGCATATCTTGGCACTTGAGGTGCCCAGTCTGTGTTCATCTCTGTATGTGATTGACTTAAATAGATTCATAGATAGATAGATACATAGATAGTAGCCGATATTAATACAAAAATTTTAAAAATTACAAGATTAATTATAGTATTTGCACATATAGGGAAAAATGGTGCCTTTCTCTTGGTTTTGAATTTCTCATATAAAAATTGGTGCCAGTTAACAATTCGTTCAGTAGCGTATGATGAATTGGATGCTCATTCTTTTTCGTATTTTCAAATAAACTTTTAGATTATTCACATATTCTTTCGCGAATAGTAAGAGTGCTCTTGATTTCTGGCAACATCATTTTTCAAGCACATCTTCAAGATAATTTGGGAATGGAATATATAACATTCAGGCATCCGTAAATCATTTTTTGTTGAGACGAGTTCATGTTCAAATCACTCAGACTACACAGTATGTGGAGGCGTCTGGATGCTGCCCGAATAATTCAGGGGATGTGCGAGTGCCATTTTAGCGACCAACGCAAATCCAGACCCAGAAATGTGATTTGATCATGCTGCAATAATGGAACATCTGTCATATTTATGTGATGTTTTCCAATTATCATCATTTTCGATTTGCTAAGATTAATCACTATATTATTCTGACACGTCCATTGTCCATTCTTTAATATGTTGGTATTCAGTTTGGCCAGTGTCGAAATTATATTTAAGAATTGGAGTAATATCATCTGCGCATTTTACAATTACATTCTTTTCATGTGAGCATGAAAGATCCATTAGATGCATAGAAAAAAGTAGAGGATCCAATATTGAGAATTGGGGAACACCAGACGATATTTTGAGTAAATTACTATAGTGATTCCCAAAAATAACTAGAAAAGTGCCTGTTATGTAAATACTTCTCAGTCCATTAAACAAATTCGCGTGGAGAACAGAGAGCATTGAGTTTTGTAGCAACTTGAGATATGCGATCGAAAACTTTACCAAGATCAAAACTTTAAATGAGAGCTCCAGCATTTTCATCTTCATCTTCCTCTTTTGTAATATAATCCAGAAGTAATTTCAGCGCAGCATTTGTTGATACTTTTCTACAGGTGAATTCTAACTTATCCTGGACATTTTTTATGAAAGGCATGAGTCATTGTTTGACATCTTTCAATATTTTTGGATGAAATTGGCAAAAGAGATATAGGCCTATATTGGGTTTCTTCTTTAATTTTAGGTTTTGAAATATGTTTAGCATGCGCAATCTTCTAATGATTTGGCACAATTTTTTCAGGAATCTAGCAATTCCGTATATGACAAAAACGTTCGGCGAATACTAGCGCGCCATTTTTATAGATGAGAGTGGAACTTCATAATTTCCATTACTCTTTCTGGCATTTAGTCGCTATAAGAGATGAAAGAATTCAAAATGTTCTAGCAAAGGAGCCCAAGTAGTACTTAAGTTATGTATATGTTTTCTGAATTTTCCAGAGTGTCCAGTTTCATACGCATTCTGTTTCTTAATGGTTAACATTTTGATTAGTGGTGTAATCCAAACAGAAAGAATGAGACTTGTATACACAATATCATAGAAACTATCAACTTTTCTATTGAGATCAGGTTCATGTTAGATATGTGAAAAATCGGAGTTATTAATTACAGATAAACATAAATCAATATTACTATTCCTTAAGTTGTACACTTTGTGCAAGAAAATAGGAGTGGTGCTATTATTCGTGGGAATCCGAAGACAAACATTATGCTTTAATCGACCGAGGGGTGAAGTAAGTTTTATCTTCTCATAGTAGCGAAATATATACTCTCAAACACAAATACATGATCAATAATGGACTTCTGGTGCTTTGGTTTATCCACCGTATCATCAAGGTTGAGGTGATCACAAATTTCAACCAAGCGTTTTGCTGAAATGGCTGCATTGAAATCTCCACATAAGATAATGGGTAAATCAGGCTCCTTAAGAAGAGTATTATGAAATACATTCATGATAAATTCAGAAACACGGTTGTTCTCCTCTACAGTTAAATGAGGTGGTACTGTGGCGTGCAGTGCGCATATTAATGGGGCAAGCGGAATATGATATAATTATAAAATTTATATGTTTGTATTGCATATGTTGCATATAACTTTAATTTCAAGCATATAAATCATTATCTAAAAAATTTACCAGATAATATAAATACAACATTTTATTTCCAGAAACAATTAGCAATGCTCACAATGCAATTGACGTTATGTCGCTCAATTATCTTGAAGATCATATTAGTAGTGTGAAAAATTTATAAGAAAAATCTTGACAAAATGACGAATTGAATCAGTGTATTGCAGTTTATTACCGTTTGTCAGTTTTAAAGGTTTTGAAACTGATCAATATAGGTTAGCCAAATACAAAAATTTACATCTGAATTTACTAAATTGACTGTATTTACTTCAACATTTATTTATTTCTATTTTAATGTTATTTCTATGCATCCATTTTTGTAAATTAAGTGAAATTTTCTTGTGATTGTTAAGTAAAAAATCTAATTTTGAAAGTTACACTTTGATTGTCATGAATTATAAGTGACTTGGAGGCAAAATTGCAGTTCTAGTTAAAAATTTCAATTACCATTGTCGCCTCGACAATATAAATCATTGAACAATCCAGCGGTAAGATTTCCGCGGACCTCTCGTAGTATTTTCGAATTTTGATTGGTTGGAGATTTTGTCAATTACGTTAACAAAGTGTGATAAAGGAAGCGGCAGACAATTGCGCGGACTGTTTTCAGTTGTAATAGAGAAACATTGATTTTTATCAATACCAATTATCACAATTAAGGTACAGTCGAGCAATTATTATGACGCAAATTTAAGTAATAGGATATTGATTATTATTGCTGTTCATAATATTAAATCAATTATTACCAAACTCATATAGTTCAATTGTTTAACAAGAAAAATCCTACCCAAAATACAGTATTTTACATTATTTAAATAACGAAAATGAACAGTAATTAGTTTAATGGTTAAAATTTAAGTAAAAAAGGAAATTTAAGAGAATTGGAAACTTATAAATATGTTGTGTAAGCACAAATATTTTTTCTTCATTTGTTCAAATAAATTTCAATGGGCAAGCGGCGATTACCTTGCTTACCCTTAATGCACGCCTCTGAGGTGGTATATAGATGCAGCCAATTACACAGCATCGGCATTTGACTACAACAAATTAAATATCACTAGGAATACAAACGTCTATTTTACTGGATCGTCCTATCCTATGAGAAATCCAAATAAAAGCACCACCTCCACTCTTTTTTCGTTCGTCATGTCTAATGGGAGATTGAAAGTTCGGAATCAGTAGAAAATAATCTTGTTTTTTCTCGGTGTCGAACCAGCTTTCACCAATGGAAATTATGTCCGGTACATTAACAAGGACAACAGACTGCGATTCGCCAGTTATATTTTGTATCGTTTGTGTGTTAGTATGCATTATTTTAGCATATTCTAAATTTAACTGTCAATCCATGAGCTGAACTTTAACGCCAGAGTTACACACCTTTAGCTTTCGAATCTTCTGTCCTTGTTAAATGAGCTTATATCGCAGTGATAACAATTTTTTCTCAATTCTCGATGTGCTGGACTAAAATCCTTTAGTATGAAAGTTATTTAACTGTGATGAGTTTCCTATGAGGCACCCAACAGTTCATTCTGAACCAACATCGATAATCAATGTACGTTTACGGTTCACGTTGAATTTACCTATGCGGTATCTGTTACGAATGTTTGTGCTATCTCCACCTATGAAGAAGACTGTCTTTGGCCAAGGTCATATAACCCTAAGAACGCTTCGTTGGTTTAGAGTTAGTGTTCTCTTCACATGGGAATATGCGTATTTTGGTTTTGTAGCCTAAATGCGTAGTTTGATTTTTGTCAACATTTCAAATTTGTTTCTCCAAATCATCAATTCTTTTAGACAGACTTTTCCAGGAATTTGAGATATCATCACAAATTATCTTCACTTGTTCAGTTTGGCATGTCAGGTTGTCTATCATCATGCTCGAAATAGATTCAGACAAAATCTCCAAATTCATTCCGCGATAATAAAAAGTGCCTTGTTACCATATTCGACACAAGAATTACAAAACGATACGAAATTACCTGCATATTTTTGTAACCATTTTATAACACCATCTTCAAATCCACAACATGAATAAATGAGATGGTAAAAGATTGCGCTAAATAAGCATGTAAAATATCTTTGTTTAGAAGATATACTATCATTGCAAGAGTAACACAATGGATTGCGTTTTAAATTAGAATCACCTTGATTAGACATTAACAAGAGAAATTTCTAAGCACGAGCGTTTATAAGCAATAGTCTGTTATTAAGTTTATAATGATGAACAATATAATTAAAGAAAATTGAAAGTTAACTTTTTACCTTCAAAAATATCCATGTATACATGTATGGATGAATTTACATGTATATGTTATTCTTTCTTTATTTTAGCCAACAATAATTAATGCACTACAACAAGAATTGGATAAATTGCGTTGTGAAATGACGCTAATGCAGAGTACAGGCGCGGTTGGCAATCTTGACCAAAGTAAAATGATTGCAGAATTGCGGGCCAAGTTGAAGGATGCTGCTGAGCACGTAAGCCAATTGTTACGTGAGAGGCAACAGCTTATTAAAGAGTGCAATCGTCTCAGAGGCAGTAAGCAGAGTGGCGTTGTTGAACCACTTATCTCAAATAGGAATTCCACTGCTGGTACTCTTAATTTTGTTAAAATCCATCTCATGTGTTCATTTAGTAGAAACCAATATTCCAAAATCAGCTACCGATGTTTTCACTTCAAAACTTCAACAACTGGAAGAACTTCAAAAGCAACTCACCAAACAGGTTTGTTTATACATCGTGATTTAAGTTATTTATGTAAAATTTGATTTTTAAATATTTTCTAAAGTTTTGACATTACGATTGCATAGATGGGCTGGACCATCTAAAAATGGTTAAATATGGTAAATATATAAATAACTTAAATGTACAATTTGATTACTAATTTATATCCGGTTCAAGATTGGCAATTTTAAAACATGGCGGTGTTTGATCACTTTTGATTTAAGCAATTTACTGTGACATGTACGTGATGTAGTTCCTTTCATTGTTTCAGCGTAAACATGGTATTTATATTTCTAGTTTAATTTTATGAGATTTTGAGTATAATTGTAATTTCATTCATAGGCGACTCTATCTACCAAGGTTTGTACAATATTTCACATTGTTCAACTCTGATTTATGTTGTATTCGTTATTAATTAAAAATTTATAATCACCTAGTTTCAACATATATATATATATATCTATATATATATATATATATATTTGTTGGCGACAGTCTTATCAACAGGATAGTTGCTCAAGCCTAAAATATGCCAATTATTTCGTTGTCTGTAAATGAGGGTTGTTCTTCTTGAAATTGCTCTAATCTCTGAACACGGAGAATAGCATGAATCCACTGAATGCATTTTAACGAATGCAATCATCTACTCGCTGTAGTTCATGCTAGCTCATCTCATCACAAAAAAGGTTTGATATCGTCATTAAGTCATCACTAGCGAATTTCAAATAACATGAGAACCGAATTTCTTCTAGCAACTCAAATGGTACTGTTGATGAAGCGAGATCTCCAGTCATTGGCAGTTCTTCAGAAAGTTAGTTATCTGCGATTTGTAAACAAATTTCATAGGTTACACCTCCAAGCAATTTACCAAACGATTTGTGAACAATCCATTGTCTCGAAAACCGCGATTAAAAATTAATGGATGTTTACCCAATACTTTATTACAGTGTGTCTCGATCGCAAGATTCATAAGCTACCTGCACCTGAATCGCTTGTAGATATTTTATTTCAATACTTTCAACCCTCTTATTGAATTCAACAGGAACATGATAAAATGAACTTTCACATGGATACCATTTATGAGCTTATCGGATTCTTTGATTGCGTTTTCAACGCAGACATGCTTTATTCAACAGTAGAGAACAATATACTTCATTTGTAGAAAGTATCAGTGTTCACTACAAGCAGACTTTATCGTGCTTTCCATCTTCTTCGATTATTTGTGTGGATGTTCAAGGTTACTAAAAACAATTTCAACGGATCATTCAGCTTCTCAACAACGAATCACATCGTTCCATCAATTGCAATTAGACTATTTTTTGTTTCCTTTTGATATTATTGCATGAAATCTTGCAGTAATAAATCAATATCAATATGATATCATTTAATTTTTTGAATCCAATATTGCTCTAAGCATTGCGCCCATTTGAAATAGGTCATCCTCTCTTTCACTTAATTTAGTTTCTAGTTCTTTAATTTTCTCCTAACTTTTCTATTTTTTGACATCTTTTCTAAAAATTTGATAGTAAATATAAATAGTAAAAACCAAAAAACCAAAATTATTCCACTTGTCTACAGAATTTGTTTTGTTTGAAAAAAAATTAAATTTTTATAACATTAGCTTGGAGTCCTTGTATTTCATGATACACATCAGTTGTCAATCCATATTAATTTTTTGGAATCGCATAATCAGTATATTCTCAGCATATAATTGGTTAGCATGCTCGAAATATATGTCCTATGAGATATAGATTAAAATGTCTTCATGGTCTATTAAAGAAACTATTTTTCTTTTTTATTGGGAAAGTCATTTGTAATTATTTTACTTCTTTTATCCTGCACAGTGTGAATTCAGCTGGATTTAGAGCAACTCACCTACAAATATTTCCTAGAATTTGGCTTTAAAGTTCGCAAGTCTTCGTTAAACACACGTATCTTGCACACTACAGTGTGTAAGATTTGTTGTGAACTATTTAGTTCGAGAGTTCAATATTTTTGGCCCCTCATTGAAGGCTAGTATTATCTGTTTCTGGTTTCTAGCAGTAAAATTTTTTATCAAGATCGAAATCAGACTTTGTGTCGTTTTTCTACTTCTTCAGTAATCGGTTCACTTGATAAAAAATTTTAATCCCTACATTAGTGGTACAATTTGTGTTCTCCCACTTCCTTTTGTCCCTAAATTATTAACTTGTTTCAGTAATAGTTGATCTATCGTGGAATTCACGTGTTGATAATTGCATTAAGACAACTCCATTGTGACAGCTGTGTATATCGACTATCTGTAGCATCTTTGATTACGCCAGTCAATGTTTTGTCAAACTTCCGATCATTCTTGACAGTAAGATGCAATTCGTTATCAAAAAAATATGCAGTGACAGAAATATTTCAAATATAGTCCTGAATATAGACGACTTCATCTAAACTATTTCACAAATTATTATCAAATTCAGCAATGGCTGGAAAATGATACTACAGGACCGCCTTCACCACACATTGAAATTAAATGGTCCATATTGTAGAACCAGTTCATACCACATGATCAGTATTATAAATTAGAATTGAAAATTTAAGTCTGCCATCTTCACATATACATTATTATTAGTGTTATTATTAGTAATTACTGAGTTTTGAAACAGTCCAGCTTAAACCATTAAGTAACTCCAATTTATGACCATTTATTGATATATTTTAATTTGTTGATATTAAAGTGTTAATCAATAGGTTGTGATTTTTCCTGTAAAAATAACGCCTTTGATTTACTACCTGTTGTCATAATTTAAGTGATTTTTGTTTAGCAATTAATTATATCTTCACAGAAAAGCAAGGAAAACGAACCTCCAAGTAAGCTCACTTCCACTCCAACTGTTTCGGTTGACTGTCCTGAGCTCAGTAAGTTTGCAGGAGCTTATTTAATAATATGAAATATAGTAAACGATAAAGTTTGATAATATTGCAAAATGATCCATTGCCAAATAACTCTAGTCGTTAGCAATGTTAATTTAGCGGGAAATATACTACAGCCCTTCGCAAAAATATTGAGAAACCCTTTATATTAGTACGTTTTGGTATTTATCTTAACATTATGTTGCAATCAGGTAATGAAACGCTAATATATTGCTTAGGAACACTATAAAAAATATCCTAGTAATTATCGGAAAAACTCTATTTCCATTTTTTATATATTTGAACAAAACCGAATGCAGTAAAAAATAGCATTGATCAAGGGAAATGGAACAGCATCATAAAAATGAAAAAAAGACATACGAAATGATTATTCAACAACAAAAAAACAGTTAGAATTCTAACTTTTATTTAACCTCATTGATCGAATATTGTACACTACCAAAGCGCTGAATTAATTTAATTTGTAAATTGGGTAACTGTCTCAATGTTTTTGTCCAGAGCTGTGCTCGTTTGATAATTGTGCTTAAAATCAGGCATCACGAACTTACGGAATGTTACTGTTCGAAATTTGATGTTCTTACCAAGTTATGTTCGAGTTCGGGTTCGAAATTTTCCTAGAGTTCCAATTCGAACTTATGCATAAATTATTTCTAAACAAATGCTTTCATTTTTTGAAAATATATACTAAGGATTCCAATCTCCATCATATTAAAATAAAATTAAAATCACATTCAAAAATTAAGCAAATGCAAATTAAAATCATGTTTGCCAGCATATTTACTAAAAATATTCCAATTAGTTGAAATAGATAATCTCTGCTCAAGATGTTAATGGATGCCAAGTGATATCGCGCGAAATAAGGTGTTCTGTTGAATATAATTTAAAACTAACTCAGTTTTGTTCTCTATTATATTAGGGCTTGCCATGCAAGGTAACGCTAGAAATCATGACAGCATGTTATTCTTAGAAAGCTGCCCTTGAGTTGTAAGAGGTATAAATCATTGCTACTTGTCAGTGTTTGAAAATTCTAAAAAGTGACATTTTGGTTTTTCTTATCTTATTTGTTAAATAATTATTGTTGTGCTTAAACTTTTAATACAACCGCTATTAATTTATTTAATAAAATATTCATATAGGTTTCGGTGATTCAACTAATTCCGCATTTGCTAATCAAAGTGTTGTGATGTCATCAATGGATTCAACTATTAACAATCTTTTTAATATGGTTGACAAAGGCCCTGAAAATTTTAGTCCAGGTGAGATAATATTTATTATTTTTCATTATGTTATTTGAGTATTAAAAAACTTTGTATTTAATCATAATTTACATTCATAATTTAATCTTTTAAACTTAATTTATAAAACTTTCTTGGTGGATTAAAATGATCTGATATTTTTATAAACTATATTTATTTCGCGTTGTGAACGCATTATTAAAATTCTTGTAAATTTCAATCTTTGATCGTTTTTTCTAAAAATTATTCAACGCTCATAATTTATGAACTAATAAAGATGTCTAAAAACCTGAAAACACCACCAAGTAGAGGATTGCCGCCTCCCCTTCCTTTCATTGAACGCCTCAAAATCGCTCTATGATCTCTGGCTTTGTGCACTGCTCACCTGAACGAAGCTTGAGCGGTCTATTTACAAAAAGCAAAATAATTTGTTTCTTGTTGTCCATACGCTTTATACCTCCTCATTTTCTGAATACCATGGATGGGAAGAATTTGAATTTTTTGTCAAAAGACGTTTTTTTATCGAAAAAATTACACATGTATTTACGAAAAATCATGTTTTTTTATGTTTTTACAAGCTGGGTGACTTAACGGTTTTTATAGAAAAGAGTAAATGTTTGTTATTCATTTTTTCAAAAATTGAAGATTGCAAAGAATAAACTAAAACAAACTTCAACTATTATAACAAAAACAATAGAATGGTTACAAACAAAAGTTGAAAAGAAATAAAGTTGATAGAGCTTGAAAGTATAGAAATTCCATGGAGTAACTATTTAGTTGTTTATAGTGAAAAGATATCTTTCCGGTCTTCTCCAAAATCAAGGCAGGTTCGCAGTCTACTGTAGGTCATCGTGATTTTCGAAAATTGTCGCAGGATTTTTCCGTCAATCCGATAAATGAGTCCCAAAGTGTGTTCTTTGACATTATTCAAGAATCAATAGACAATGATACTGTTAATCATCTAACATCTGAAATAGTTCGGTGGTGGTAATTCGCAAGTGGCAAAACACATATACTGTTATAAGCATGTTTTTTATTGGCTTGTTTAAAACTGTTTGTCTTAAGCACCCCCATCCTGAAAAAATCTGATATTTTATTTATAAATAAATACCTATTGCAGGCACAGGAATAATTTTAACACACACGTTCACCCATATCCATAGATGTGCTCATATGCAAAGATTATCAAATTGCGCAATAAGCTTGGAGAAAATTATTTGAAAATTTGGGCTTAACCAATTGCATCTGTGTTGCGACACGAAGTAGTTTAGGGACTTCGAAATAATATATATAATAGGGGACTCAGCAGGTTTTAAAGTGTATAATTACTTTTGGAGGCTGATGTGTCTTTTGAATTAAAAGCATTTAAACTAACATATTTTGTGCATTTTCAAATATTGTCGTAGCTATAGTTAGTAAATATTTCTTTTTTGAAAAAACAAAATCAAATCATTCTAATTACAAAATGCTAAAATTTATTTTGATTCAATTTTTTTGCCTTTTTTCGCAATTCTGTTGGGCGAAAGTCTTGAGATTTCATTTTTAACACCCTTTTAAGAAACTGGTGGCCTATTCATTTAAATAAACGAATAACCTCGTCAATCTGTTGGCACATATTTTTTACAAATTTTTAATATATGTAGGACATGAGAATAAATTCATAAAATGTTGTGGAAGGGTATATAAGTTTTCCGCGCGTAACCAAATACGTAAATTCCGAGGATATAGATAAACCCGAGTCAAAAGGCAAATCAAAGTCAAGATAATGTAAGTTAAGTTTATAAGGTATATAACCCGCAATATAGAATAGTCTGCCTTTGGAACACATAAAGTGGGTCGTCATATAAAACAATCCGGCTTAAGAAGACTGAAGAAATTGAGTGAATTTGATAATTATGACACAATTGTTGGCTAAATTTGTAATCAAATTTTGCTGTTTTTCAACTCAATGGAATCCGAAACCATCTGTTATATCTAGATGATTTTATAAATTTATGCTTCGAAGCCTTTCTGAATTGGTTCATAAAAATATTGCAACAACCACCGTTCATTTGTCTATACATTTGAAATTCTCCTTCCAATATATCAGACTGAAATTTGAAGGCATGTTTACGCTTTCCAGCAGATAATCAATATTTGCACATATTAACCAAACCGCGTAAAAGTACTGGTTATTGCAGATTTAGTTTCATTTGACAGGGAATAACGCGTTTCCATCTTCGTCCTCCTTGCATTTTGTCAACCATGTCTGCAACATCCAACATGTAATCAAGACGAGGATCTTTCATTGAAACAATTGGCTTGGTGAAAAACAATCTCTTCACATTTATCATTGGAATGTCCAAATAATATGTTACAATCATCTTGTATATCAAATTGCTAAGTATTATTTTAATACTTTTTTACCCGATATATTTTGTTTATCATACAAAAAACGCATCCAAATTAAATATGGTTCTTATCACTGGTTTGTCGAAAATATTTCATTTTTGAAAATATATTTTTCTCAAAATACCCTGAAGATTCCATAACATCTTCATTCAAAAATAATTTGAAGTTAATTCAAAGTAACCGACCCACAAAACTTTGTCTTCTATGTAGTGAACATAATGGAATATATGCATTGCCCTATTGGAACGTTAACTTGTATTGTATATTACATTCTCCACTAAGTTCTATTCTTCGATACATTATAATTTATTATATACTATTTTAAATTTCTCTAACGAATCTACATTTCATTTTTCTACAATAATTATTAAATTTCTTTCACTTGAAAAAATTACATGAATCTCATTGTGAAAATTTAATTTGGCTTGAGAAAAGTTGAAATTCTATGTAATGAAACCTACAATCCGAATGTAACAGAACAACACGTCAAATTATGAAGAAAATAAGCTTGATATGTATATAGTTACAAACCCGCTCAATAGTAACTTACACTAAGCTATTTTAATTCGAAAATCATTGTGGTCAAAGAACATTTTTATATGCTAGGAAGATCAATTCTAAGAATATCTTGCAATTGTGAAGTGATTTGAAGTATTTTCTAAATAAATTTTTGCACATTTGCGAAACACTATTTTTCATATGGGTGACAATTTTATGGAAATAACTTTGAAAAATTTCGTAATTTCTACAACTCATATCCAATGGAAATAAATTTGGTTATTTCAAAATAATCATTAAAAATATCAGATGATTAATAAACACAATATAAAGCTGAATACTTCTAGAAGTTTTATTAGGAAGAGCCATGATCCAGCGTTTGAATTCATCTTAATCAAAGGCAAAAGTAAACACGTTAACTTATTCCTTTGGAGAGGTGTAATTAATTCTGCATTTTCTTACACAACATTACAATAGGAGCACATGCACAGTTTATATACATCCGACACAGAGAGAGCGTTTACTGAAGCACAGCTTCTTTAGCTTTTTGATTTCCAGGTAGTTTCGAAAATCATCCTAGATGAAGCCCATGGTGGTCAACATCCGTTCTAGTTCAGTAGAGCTCGGGATCAGCTTTTCAAGCAGAATCGGCAGCTCATCCACTTCTTTTGAGAGATTCCCTAATTGGATTTATAGGGGCAGCACACCAATAAACGATAACAGATGGCCTACTTTGAACAATCAGTTTTCGCATTTTGTTAATATTTTCTGCGTTGTCACTGACATGTCCAACAATTTTGCGACAGCACACTTCAATGTTCTCGATGACGCTGATGCCAGTGTCTTTCGAAAACTCCGGTGTGTGACTATGATCGCTAAATTCTTGGATAGAAACAATGTGCGTCTTTTTAGAATTTTGAACGCAAAATCCCAAAATGGACTCGTTGTTTACGTTTGTCTAGTAGTCCAATGAGAGTTTCACCGATTCACCTCTCAAGATTACACCGTAGTTCCCTTTATATCAGCATGACCATCGTCCAAAAGATCCCCTGCAATTCGGTTTCTGTTTGGGGGACAGATGTAGAGCTTCGATCATTGACTTGAATTCGGCATTATCAACGTCTGAGAAATGCGAATTTGGGGAATAAATGTAAAGCGTAATTGCCTTGTCGAACTTCTTGACCTGCTCAGGTGTCTTTGCTAGAACGTGTGAGTCCAGTTTTTCGTGCTTTGGTTTCGTTGTTAAAGTGCAAGGCAAGTCTGAATGAGGTTCGTGATAATGCTTTCTCATCCTTTCGACCAGGGCCGCTATCTCTTTAGCACTATGTTTTAAGTTGAAAATGTGGTCCATTTTAAACATCTTTTAAACGTGTTTTAAACATTCCAAACCTAGTTTAGAATATATACATTTCCTGTGATACTAATTCTTATTATTATTTATTTGTATATACATTTCTATTTAATTTTGTATTCCTATAATCATTGTGAATTTATGTATTTTATAGTCACAACTCGGGTGAATCCAACAGAAAACCTACATGTTACTGGTGAACGAACCGGTAAGGTCAAAGGCAAACCAGAGAAGAGAGCAAACGTCACCAAGCCTATTTCAAAACCGAAGATCACCTCACAGAAAGCCATTCGCAACTACAATGTCAAATAGTTTGCTTAATCGCTTTCTTTAACTTTTCAAACTTGCCAGAACATATTTCCGTTATTTTTTGATTCCTTAAAATGAATAAATTTTTGCAATAAATGCTTTAGATTTTGCAGTTCTACTGAAATTTATTTGTTTGGACTTGTCATTCCTCTCGATAGGCGGTTACTTTTATTTCCAGGAGACAAGTAATAAGCAGATTGCAGTTTAGTTCGTGATTGATTTTAACATTTTTAATTTTTTTTGTGCCAAGAATTTTGTATTGTGATATAAATTTTGTAAATATTTTGTA
This sequence comes from Hofstenia miamia, assembly GCA_900660155.1. Taxonomy (NCBI): domain Eukaryota; kingdom Metazoa; phylum Xenacoelomorpha; order Acoela; family Hofsteniidae; genus Hofstenia; species Hofstenia miamia. The sequence continues at coordinate 1,126,895 of CABFPE010000056.1, read as the reverse complement.
CAAAGCTGGAATTTGTAAATATTTTTATACCGTTCGACTTAATGTAAATTTATTTTTACTGTTCATCTCACTTAACGTGAATACAACCAAGGTTTAAAAAATATATTTTTGAAAAACTTTGATTCTAACATCAGCATTTAGTTTTCAATGTGATAAATTTGATTATATTTTACATTTTAGTACTCATGAATTGGTGGATATGCATTATTCGTCATCTAAAAATTAGTAATCAAGATTGTGATAGAATGTATATTCTCTTAGCAATTCCTTATAGTCGTTGTATAATGAACTAGAAAAGCACTTGAAGAGCGCAGACCTCCGCCACGCAACTTGTGTCCACCGGATCAGCACCAAAATTTAATGGATTCTTCCTTGGGCGAAGACGCACCTCTGGTGAAAATTTGGGGTCAATCCATCTATTACTTTTTCCGTAAAGTTGCTAACAGAAACAAACAAACCAACGCTACCAAAAATATAACCTCCTTGGCGGAGGAAATAAACTTAAAGCAAATACCTTCCTTTTCTCGTAACGTTTTGCAAATATTATAGAATATAAAACTATACTCTTTCAACTACAAAAAGTGGGTGGGCTATCTAAGAAAAAGAAAGTTAATGGTCGTAGCTCGCCTAGCCTCCTTTAAGCCTGAATTTCTGTTAAAATAGGTAACAAGCGTAATGTAAAATTTAGCAAAAGTATATTCGCAATTAGTGATTTTCAGATAAATGGTCTAATGCGGTTTGCTAAAATTCGAAAAACGCTTCAAATTTCTTTCCCCATCAATATCTGATAAATCATTGTATGGAGATGTCAAATGCAAAATGGAACTGGTAAGTTCTTAATTAGATTTTTACAGCATGTTGAAACTAAGACTGAAAAGCACTACGTCATATTAGTAAACACAATTGAGCTTTGAATGAATAGCAATAATATATTCTGGTTGACGTATTTGTCCTGATCTTAATTGTTAGAGCAGTTTAAGCTACCATATAAAGATAAAGTAAAAAATGCGTTTCAATTACAGCAATAACTAATTTTTCTCACCTAAGTATTAATGCAAAAATTCAGCTTGTTCATGCCTTACTCTTACCTCATCTAAAGTATGCTTGCATATTATATACAGGAATTGACAAGAACTACCTCAGAAAATTTGAAATACAAATTGGGCAATTATTACATTTGGTTGTATGAAGAAAAAACGATCAGCTTACGATGAATTAAAAGAAAACTTTTCGAAGCCAATAATGATCATTTATAAAGCATCTTTATGTACGTTCTACAAAATTCTCAAAAAAATCCTTCCTTACAATTCAACAAATTTTCCAAATTTAAAAATTCTAAATTTTCATAGTAAATGCACCTTGGTTATAAAGCAAGCAAAATCGAAAATAAAAGAAATGCAAAATTCTTTTATTAATACCTCACTTCGTCTTTGGAAAGAATTGCCTAAAGAAATTAAGAAACCATGTCTCTAAAAAAATTTATTACTGAAATATCACAATTATACAAATCGCGTTTCAAATTTGTTAACGCTGACTATAGTACTAAAAGAAATTCATGATTTACGTGTAATTTTAAATTTTCTTGTCAATTCTGTATATATATATATATATATATATATATAGGGTGTAAAATAAGTCTTTGGAATATTGCATAAACTGTATTTCGAATATCAATATTACAAATTTTTTAAAAATAAAAAGGCATTTAGTTAGAATGAAAACTATTTCTTTCTAAGTTACGCTATTTTCGGATACTTGGTAACCTGATGGTTGCCATCATCTCAGAGCATCATCATATGATAAGTAAAGGACTGATAAATTAAATGTTAATCAAATCTAAGCTAAGCTTTGTCATCAGATTCGAATCGATAATAGACAGCATGACCTTGAAAACGCACGCATAGTTGACTCGAGACATTTGACTCGTTGACTGTGTTTTATTGAAGTCTACTGAAAGTGTCCTAACAAATGGCTGATTTAAGCATTGTTGAAAAAGCTCGCATCGTTTCGTGGCTAATATCTTATAAGAGCGTGGTTACAGTATGTGAAATGTTCGAAAAAAATTTTAAGAGCCCGCCCCATCGCACAGCTCAATGTACTTTTGGAAGAAGACATTCCATTATTGATGATCGGCCTAGATCTGGACGGACCGTAACAGCCACTGGTGATGAGCAAACTGCTGAAATAAGGGGCTTAATCGACAGCAATCCAACAAAATTAACTCGCGAAATGGCATCAGTGGTGGGCATTTCACATACGTCAGTTCATATTTGTCCTTATGAAAATTGGAGCCCATCCTTATAAACCCACGTATTCACAAGTACTGGTGGACGGTGACGATGTGAATGGTGGACATTTCGAATAACTGAATTTGTTACGAACTGTGCATTTGAATTACACTGGTTACCCGTTCTATTTTGTATTTGCTAAACTTGTTTTTGCAGTATTTTATGCAGTAAATATACAGTAATACAATATTCCAAAGACATTTTTTACACCCTGTATATATAT
>CABFPE010000056.1:1110501-1123384 GCA_900660155.1 Hofstenia miamia | reverse complement strand
TTGTAGATTTTGACATTGTTACGATAGACGACGTGTGCCAAAAGCTGTATTTACTTGACATTTTTTTCATGGATAACACGAATTTGAAGATTCTTTGAATATGAATTTCAGTTTCATTTAACAATTATAAAACATTGCTTTTTGCTTGTATAAATATTATAAATTGTATTTCAAGACTTTCATTTTAATATATGGTTGGCATTACAACTGACTACTTTGATATTGTACTAGCAAATAGTGAAGACATTTAAAAATCTAGGTCAATACTTTGAGGAAAGTGCAACAAAGCATGTAGAATAATATATAGCTTGACTCACACGGATTGTCGCCCATCACTTAGCGTTGTCCAAGTATCATCTTAGAGACCGAGCTAATTCCGCAAATGGCATTCATAGAGGTCATGTATCCTACTTATAGCAAAAAACTAATGAACAAGATAACTGATCACGTCACTCCATAGGAGTGTGCCTTTGATCACTAGGTATTTTATAAAACAGCGGGAATTATTATATCTAATGATATCAACATATGGTATACTATGAAGAGGAAACATATGCAATTGATTTGCGATAATCGTTGGCATGATTTGAATGTTCATAAAATTATAAATGACACAGTTTTAAAAAACCTGCCAACGTCATCCCAATTTACGGTATGCAAAAAATCTCAATATTCTACTGAAAAATACTCGTGTCTGAAAAATTTTACATATACTCTTCGAAATAAAATATTTTTTGCTACTGTTGACTGGAGGAATTTTGTAAATCTGTGGATGCATCTGCAGAAAAATTTGGAATTTACTAACTAATATATATATGTGCTAAGCATGAGGTATACATTCGTGGTCTTCATTGTTAACACCATTACATCCTTCTTTTTCCGAGTAGATCAACGATATATGATTGATTGGGAATGGATTGCCTTTCTCTGTCTCTGGGGCATTGCTTTATTCCTAGATGATCGTTGCATTATCGGTTCTTCAAGTAATTAAAGACTTAATATTGGCTATGATGGCAATTTTCTCCAAAATTATGGTAATAGCTTTATATAGAAGTCATTGCAATGAGATTTCATCCAAAGCAATTGCTATGTTGGCAAACTCGCTCATTGTGAAGTAGAACTTTATATGACCGTGGTTTTTCCAATTTTCTGATGATCTTTCCGAACCTCTTAATATCTTTTACGAATACCCTTTCTCATGTCTCAATTCACATAATTACTTTGTAAACCTGTCTTAGCAAGTGAGCATTCAGGAGGTTATCTGTGTATCAGCCAATAACCCCAAAATTGAGAGGGGTATAGTGCATAAGCCTACAATAGTCATTGTAAAAACTTCAGGTGGCTACGATTAAATAAGCCATACAAGTTAACATTTTCAACAATGTATGCAAACGAGATTGGGGAGCAGTAAATGAATTGCAGCTGTCTCTGTAACTGGCGTGTACATTCCACTAGAGTTGTTCATGATTTGGTCATATTTGAAAAATCAGTGAGCAAAAAAATTATTAAAGTGTAATACCGTAATGTAATTTGAAATTTATATTTTTACTCCACATCTGCACACATGTAGAAGTATTGTGGTTCAAGCACTTAATTAATGCAGTACATCTGCCATCATTAATGATTTGATTCTATGAAAACACTATCATCCTATGAAGAAACCAATTTTATAACTCAATAAGAATAAAGGCATTTAAAATTAAACTTTCAGGAAAAAACACAATACGAAATTTCCCAAATGCTATGGTGACTTTATCATTGAGATATTGACTTCCTGAAAACGTCTAAGACATTTTGTCAATGATAATTTTAGTTTTTAAGTGTTGAAAAAACGTGAAAATATTTAATATTTGACAACGGCAATTTTTAATGCGAATGTTAATCGCTTTTCAGAGGGATCTAAACTTCATTAGATTTGACAAGTTTTTCCTTTGTGATAATAAAAAATCGCGGGACTTCAGATTGCTAAAATGCAACGTTTCAAACAAGACCAACATATGGATAACTCTAACGTCCACGCGTGTCCTGTAAGTCCATTCATAGCAATTCATTCACAGCACGATGTTTCATGTGCAGTATTTGCTTTAGTCCTCATGTACATTAATAATATTAAATGATACGGTACTTAAATAAATTTGCTCAATACGCTTCTATATCAGAGTATCGTTTTTATCTATTTTGAATTTTTTGATTTAGTTTCTTTACTTCTTTGTGACATTTCATTGACGGTTTGAACAGGCCTTCATGTAAGGGGATTTCAGTTCGCAAGTGACAACTGAAGAGCAGTTGTGCTGAAATGAATTTCTTTTGGTATTCCAAAATCCTTGAACAGTTCCTACAATAATGTAGTGATACTAGTTGAAGATTTAGATCTTAAAAGAAAGTATCAGATATATCTTGAATAATAGTAGATTGTTACCAAGTAATATTTGCCATCTATCTCTGCCTCTGCAATATCCATAGCGATCTTTTCAAAATGTAAATTTGATTTCTGATGTTATAGTAACGGTTCTCTTTCCTGCCGTCTTTGTCATTTCTTAATAAAGATTTCAATATATCTTGAAATTCCTGGCCGATACAGGGTAATTTGTTTTAGCTGAGGCATTATGCTGAGTGGAATGTTGCGTCGTGGGTGAATTACTGGAAGGCATTTTCTTTCAAGGATATGTGGCCGAATCAAAGGTGTCCTTTACTGATTTCCGGACGTTATCTAAAAACAGGTATTTGAATTCTGAATTGAATGGATCTCTTCAGTTGGATTGAAATTAAATCGATATCTACGTCTATGCACGTGTCTACACTCAAAATTGGCTTTGGGTTTTCATTAGCTACCAAAAAATTGGAATTTAGTACTTGATTTTTAACCTCTAGTATGATTGGAATGTGGGCCTTGCCGATTAAACGAACTTCATACCCACCAAAGACTTGATTTTTCCCATGACTACATCCATTCAATTCTGGATTTGGTTGAAAATAGATTTTGAGATTACACTGCATTGTGCTCCTGTAATTGCCTTCAATGGAGTGATGTAATATGATTTTTTCATTTATGCTGTATTTTTCTGAAATTTATTTTACGCTTAATTCTAAATCATTTTCTGAATCGGAAGCAAATGACGTATCTTCTGAAAATTCATTGACATAAATTCGCTCTGCATTTCATAGCAAAATGATTGGGTTTGTGGCATTATTTGCAATCCTAACCATATCCAGATTCCAGAACATCTTCTATGTTGGTGTGTATTCCCACATTGTCGACAATCCTGAATGCGTCGGTTTTTAATTTTTTTTTGGCGAGCGCATTGTATATTAATTGTATATCAACGTTAAGGATGAGGAGAGCTTGAATGAATTTGAAGAACTTGTATTTTTCATTAAATATAAATGATATTTTATGTTCAAACGCAGTAGTAAGCTTTAACAAAATGTTTACCAGAAATGGAAGTGGAGTATATATTTGTGAGAGACCCTCCCCGTGTCTTGCCAGATATTCACGTGTATACTTCTTATCCTATCTTTTCTATACCGGCCACAATTTCCCACCTGTAACCTTTTGCTCCAAAAACTGTTTACGATGTTCTATTGCCCCACATTTGCTCTCTGACAATTTATATAGCACTACGCCATATTTTGAATCAAGTAATACTTAGAAAATACAGAATTATTTTTTAAGTGTCATTTATAATATTATTACAAATAGAAATCTAAAAAACAAACCTGATGCCAATGTATAGTAAAAACATTATTGTAAGTAATATATTTTTGGCCTTATAAAGCATATTATAAAGTCAATATCCTATGCAATGTTTTTATGCAAGGATTAACACACGCTTCTGTTCACGACAAATCATGTACAGTTTCTAAACACTTTGAACCTTATCACATTTTACCATGATCATTATTTAGATAAATGCTTGATTGAGAAAATTGTTTTAAATTTTTGTTTTGGTTTGTATTATCCCGAAAATATTCTTCCCAATGGGTGCTCATTTTAGTAAAACTCTTGTCAAATACACGGCCCGCTTCACCCAACACCATGATATAAATATTTTTTAATAGTCTTCTAGTTTTTTCTTTACAAATAAAAAAGTGATCATTTATAAAATTACATCTTTAACATTGAATTGAACTAGAGATAGAAATCAATATCGAAAACCTTTCCAAAGTATTATATGCAATTACTTGCAACTGTGAGGCACAATACATTAGAAGGACGTCAAGAGATATAATAACAAAAATTAAGGAACACAAAGATTAGTAAATTATTTCAGTTCGCCTAAAGACAAATGAAATGAAATTTACATCTACATCTTTAAACAAGGCAAATCGATAGGTTTAACTAAGCATCGTGGAATCAATCGATATCGAATTAAGTGAACCAAGCTTAAAAAATGAACAAACATTAATTAATTCCACCTATGCTGAAAAAGTCCATTTTTTGTGGGAAACCTTTTGATAATGACAGCAGTATATTAAATAAATGATGCGTTGCAGTTTTAAATTCATATATAGACTAAAAATTTAAAATTGTTGTTTTTCACTATTTTAATTTTTCAGGAATTTTTCAATTATATCCGCATAGAGTACATTGCCATAATAAAAATTAATTAAAATTTTAACACAGATCAACTGAATTTTAACCTTAGTAGGCAAATACTGAGTGCTTTTATTGAAATAGCTATTCTTTTAATGAAAATATTCATTGGCAATATTAAAAATTTAGGGTCTCAAATTTGTTCCCGTCGAACACCTCTTGATTTCAATCGAATATGAAAAAGATTCATTAAGGTTAACTCGTTGTTTTCTATTACATAATAACTAGATCAGGGTTTTCGAGTCGAGTTCGAGTTACTCGGTCCGAGTTCGAGTTTTTACGTTTCTAGTTTGAGTTCGAATATTTTTTTAAAGAAAATTCAGAATGTCATCGAGTTTTTTCTAATTCCGAGTTTTCTAGGGTAAAAAAATATTTATTTTACCATAATCTCAATTAATAAAGAAGGTCAAATTTAAAATAATTTAATTTTTAAGGCTCGAGTTTTGAAGAATTCTTTTCCGAGTTTCACATAATAAAAATTTATTTAAGCTATTCATAAGGAATATAAAATAATTTTAGGGGAGACTCATGGACAACATACTTACAGTACATCACTAGTGTTAATATCTACGCCCCAGTACGCAACGAAAATTCATTAGCGGCAGCAAAGCATTTAATGTGTATTGTGAAAGTATCTTGCGTTTACGTAAAAATTTAGAGAACCAATTAATTTATACAAAAAATAAAAAAAAATTTATCTTAATTATTCAATATTTCGTTATTGTAGTACAAAAGAAGGTTATATTTTATGATCTGAAACATCTTCATCTCACGCAGTTTCGTAAAAATTTTCAGTTCAAAAAGTTGTAAAGGATGTTTTAGTTGACCACTTGTTCAATAATAGTTAAAGGTGCCGTTATTCAAACTTCAAACAAGAAATTTAAGATTACAAACAATAGCAAAATCCATACTAACAAAAAATAGTAACTATATAAAACCAAATAAAAGCTTCAAATACTTTGTAAAAGTAGGATGAGATCAGCCTCCTTAGGTAGAAAGAGCCAAAATTTAGATAAAAACTGGATTACTGACATTCACAGTAAAAGGCCAATCTTGGAAAACTTAGGTTTCTTAGTAAAAATCACATAATTAGCAATACTGCAAAAATATTAATGAATATCAAGTAATAAACATAACGCTTTCTGACAATAATTTGAAAGCAAGCAGACAAACATTTACACTTGTTTTTTTCGAAACTCTGTCATTATCATATACTATAAATTTTATCTTCACTTCGAACTCCTCTATGCAGGAACTTAAGGCACTTTCATTTATTGGCATACTCGTTTGCTTTCACCACTTCAGTTAATTCAAATGTTTCTTCGTAGATCCTTCAAATCTATTATCGACATCAATTTATTTCACTTACGGATATATGCGCAGATAGATCTCTGAAACAGGTAGCTATTGCTATTTATAAGATATAGTAATTGATTATTTATAAAACTTTTGTTGATGGTTAGATTTATATATTTTTGTAAACTTCAATAATTCTCTATTTGGTTTTTTACAACGATATGTAACGTAATTTACTAAACTGTATATTTTCCGTGTAAAAAAAAATTGTCTAAAGCGTGTAGTAATTAATAAACTTCTTAACACCCCGTGGAAAATTGTTGTACTGTATATGAGTAATTTGAGTGCTGCTTAAATATAAGAATTTGATTAGATGGTTTATTTCATTTTTGAAAATATATTTTAATATAGAGGATGATTTGGCAATATTTTGATTTTCGCAATTTGATGTATTAAATGATCTTGATTTTATTAAATTTGGGTAATTTTTAATTAGATATCAATATGGAGCAACAAGAGACCGGGTTGATTCAATTTTTCCTTTCAATTTTTATTAAATGTTAATATTATTAGAACGCCAAAAGTGACGTAATTGCAAAATGGTAGCGCTGTTCAAACATGAGAAAAACGGCTTCAAATATACAAAATCATAACTATTATAGTGGCGCTGAATACAACTTTTTAGACATCTATACAAAATCATAACTATTATAGTGGCGCTGAATACAACTTTTTAGACATCTATACAAAATACAAATTTATATTGTGATAATTATATTGATGGGCATCATATCAGCTTGTTAACTAGTCATGTAACAAGTTTTAAAACAAAAATATTGCTAAATCTACTTAATGTGAGAAATGCGAAAATTTTGTTCAACTTTGATTAAACTTTGTAGTTCAAATTTACTTTTAATGAATCCGAAAAATTTGGCATTTTTACTGCTTAAGAATATCAATAAAACTTTTCCAAAAAATATATATGGCAAAATCGTCTTCAAAATGAATATGAAGCTGATTGCGAATTTTTTAACAGAATTGTTCTAAAGTAAGCTCAATAATGCACTATTTGCGATAACTTTTTGGTCATATTTTTATTGCATGTTATCAATGTTATTATTTGTTAAATTTACTGTTTTTCTCAAGAATTTCTTAAAAATGCTTCTAAATAATGGTTTTGTATTCAGCGGGGCCTACTATTTTTCCGAAAATCTTATAGTTCATGTATTCAGCGCCACCGTAATAGTGTAAAAAATGGTATTCAGAGACGGAAATCATAAGGGCTTTGCCTAAAACCCAAAGAGTACCTCCTCGCGGTGGTTTCTGGTTAGTGCCAACACTAATTGGGGGCGTCTTTGTGCGGAGGCCCGTACCCACATCAGACGTTAAGACCAGGGTACAGAAGGTGCCACCATGTATATACTTTGTATATATGGGGCGGTAACGGTCGAGAAGCCGGTCTGTTCTAGTGTTGCGGGGACAGATGGCGATGCAGTGGCAACACTGTTAACAAGGCTGCTACTGGCCTATGAGATAGGCCAAGGCCAGCGTTCGCTGTGTCTTCCTGTGAGGCAGCTTTGCTGTGTCACAGGTAGTTATGATCTAACATATTGCCATCTATTAAGAAGTTGAGCGAGGCTTCTATATTAGCTAGAATGCTTTGCATTTTAGCAAATACTGCTCCGAAATTATTTTCACGGATCTATTAGCAGCCAGCAGGTGCTCTCTGAAGTTACCACCGTGAATAGCCTTGGTTGGCCAAAGCGGGAGAGGCGCAACCCTCTCAACTGAAGTTCGGCCTTCGGCTTCACTCTGCTGATCACACTCAACACAGAACAGCACTCTGCGTGCCGGGTGTCGCTAGAGGTTTCTCAAGATCAAACCTATGAAAAGTCCAAAGTATTCAGCGGCTCTATAAAAGTTATCATTCTTATTATTATTATTATTATAATTATAATTGTAATAATAATTATTATTATTTTTATTATTATTATATTAAAAATTTTTACATTTAAAGGAGTTGATCATATTAAAAAGACTTTAAACATTTCAACGAATGAATTAGTGTATATTATTATTAAGGAACCTTAGCAAATTTAACAAAAATATTAGACTAAAGACATATTACGATCACCTTGAGCCTCAATATTTTACAAAACTTCCCTTTATGATATACATGATTTCACAAAGATCACAATATGACATTAGGAAGGGCGCAAACGATACAATTTTTGTTGCAGAACTAATTAAGATAAAATACCACATTGGAGAATTTAAATTATTTCAAAATTATCCTAATTGGCTTAGCAACAAAAGTTGTATCGTTGTAATACCTTGTTTATAGATGTAGTCATTCTTGGTTTTTAAATTTGAAATACTTTCGATGCATTTTTTATACTTAAAAATGTAGGATTACAAAATTTTGATGTCATAATTTTAGAAGCTTTGAAATTGTTGATTTTTTGTGCAACTTTTTCTACTACTTTAACCAATACAATCCTCACCACAGGTGCAATAAATTTTGTAAATAAATTTTTACTTATCGGATATATAAAAAAAAGCCTTAGATTTGTGTACGCAACACAAAAGGTTAATCAACATCTGGTAATTTGAAGCTTGCATCTTATGCTAAGCTGCAGAATTATATCATTTAAGAAAGCGTGATTGAGTTGAGTAAATATTGCAGGATATATGTCCAAAATAAACAAACTTTAATGTCTTTGGAATCTTGAAAACAAATTTTACACCAAAGATTAATGAAAACCGAATAACGGGATTTGAGCTAAAAATTGATGTGATCTTCTTGGATTAATTTGTAGCTATCAAGATCTTTAATAGAATCACGACAGATCATTTGATTGTCAAAGTTTATAGAACATTATCTTCACTTGAATATTATAATATTCGAGCAATATTTATATTGATGAAATATTAAAAATTTTTTTTCACATGGGAGATAGTTGATAAAGAACATTTTCATGATCCAATAAAAAAAATTGTAAACGATAATAGCTTAACAACTATTAAAGATATGCTCAACTGAAAGCCTCCCGCGACCTCTGACTTTGCGCACGGACACATCAATGGGTTTGGAATATCTTTGCACAGTGAATGTTCATTTTTGCTTCCATGGACTCAAAACCTTATAAGTGCATGAACATTAAGCATGGACAGAATTTAAATCGTTTTCAAAAATTCGAAATTTTCAAAGAAAACGCGTTAATCTTTTCAACAACCTCAGCCACAGAAAAATTTTCAACGTTGTAATAAAGTATGTTTCCCAAAACATCTCCAAAGCCACAAGATTTTCAAATTTGTTAATATGGTTGGAGAAAATTGTTGTAAATGTGGAAAAACGGTTTGTTTGATTAGATGGCCGCCAGGCTGTTTAAGGTTAGTTCACTGTTCTTAATATGTAGTTTTATATATATATATATATAAACGTGATGATTGTGAAAAACCATACGTCGAGGAAACAAAGCGACATCTGGGTGCAAGAATTAAGGAACATATGAATAGACACCTAAAATCTGAAATTTTTATGCACAAACATCAACTAAGAAAAGAAAATTTTTACATCTGACTAAGATCAGAACTTCATAAAATAGGAGAAGCATTAATAATTAAACAATCAAACAAAGATCAATTATTGAATAAACAACTAAGCATGATATCATTGAACTTATTTTAAGAGCATGCAATATTAAAATATATAAAGTGTAGTCTATTGTAAATATATTTAGTTTTTTCCCGCATATTTGTACTGATGATGTTTTATATAAACGGAACCGGTCTATCCTTTTCATAGCGTCTATGCTAAAAATGAATATGAAGAAGNTATATATATCCATATGAATTCAAGGTTATACGCCTGAAACTTTATAGTTTTCCGATGAGATGAGATAATTACTGTACCGGAAAGAAGAATTCGGCCAACGATGATTTGTCATATATATATATATATATATATATATATATACAGTACTTCAAAAAAGAATATTAGATTTGGTGTTGCAGAAAGAGGAATTTATTAATATTGAGACATAATTGTCAATGTTTACTTTAAATCTCAAGGAGAAATGCTACAACATTTTTATTTAGCTAGCTAATATTTTTTTGGAAAAATGTATTCAGCCACTTCAGAGCAAATCAAAGAATCTGTAAAAAAATTTCATTGGTTGAGCTTTTTCAGTCTATTTATATTGAAGATGTCTAATGACAGTCTTTCTTCGCCATGTATGATGCCTGATTACGTACATCTTGTCATACGCGAGTTGATTATCTCCAAACATTTGGAAGGGATGAGCCAACGTAATATAGCCCGACTTGTAGAACGACCTCTAAGTACTGTCGGAGATATCATCAGACGTCTCACTTCTGAAAACATAATTGCCCCCAAGCCAAAGTCCAGAAGACCAAAGAAGACCTCCAAAACCTCCCAATCAGCTCTTCTGTGCATTTCAAAGCGAAACCCCAGGAAGACATCAGAGGAACTTCGCAAGGAATGGGCTGAATGGTCATCTCGTGACTGCAAGAACTGTGCGAAACATTCTGAAAAAGTACTCAATTAGAACTTTTGTGGAACCCAAAAATCATTCCTAACCTCAAAGCAAGGATTACGCTGGCTGAGGTGGGGTAATTTAATGCAAGACAATTCATCTGAACATTGGTCTAATGTAATGGTTTCAGATGAGTCAAGATTTGGGCTATAATCATCGAAAAGAATGTTGATAAAGAGACAACTGAGCGAAAGTTCAGATTCTTGCCTCAATTTACTTGAAGGTCCATGAAGTACGATGGGAAGTCTGTAATTGCATGAGATGCAATATGGAAGTGTGGCTTTCGAAAGATTGTTCATATCACTGGTATTCTCCGAAACTCTTAATATGCTCGGATTCTAAAAAAAGGGAAATCTTGCCACTCCTTACAAGTGATTCAATATATCATCAGGATAGTGCTCCATGTCATGCCTCAAAAGAAATGAAAAACTTCTTCCACAATAATGAGGTTGTTATCCTTGCTGACTTGCCTGGCCTGGCCAATCTCCAGACCTTAACATTATCGAAAATATGTGGAAAGAGGTCAAATATCAGTTGGACAGCATACTCTTCACACTGAAGACGAGCTGTGGAGCGCAATAAAGAAAGAATTTTATGTAATTCCCAACAGCATTATTGAAAGATTTTTTGTTTCAATCCCTGATCGCCTAGAAGCTGTTATTCGCTCCAGGGGACACCCTACAAAATTTTGTTACTAAGTGTTTATATTGCATCAATTATTCATTTATGTATCTTATTTTGAATTTTGGGTTTTCGGATTTGGTAGTTTATTTAAATTTTTTCAGGTGGATTAATTAATATCGAATTGTTTTTCTACATATTTTATGGTATTGGACATACAGATTTTCCTTTCTCAACCAAAGTAACACTTATTTATAATCTTAGGCACACACTATCCAATGAATGTTCATTATTTATTCAAAATAGCAAAGTGGTCGAATACATATTTTCAGTACTGTATATATAAACATTAAATTGGGAAAATGATTCCGCCCATAATGGACAAATAGCATTACTGCAAGAATACCAGGTTTATAATTTTCTAAGAAGCATTAATAAGAATAAGGCGACAGGACGATATCCATCTTGGTTCTGGAGAAGACATGCACTAGTTCTCAGCAAGCCTATTCATATGATCTGGATAAGTATTTTTAATAAAAGTTTCCCTTTATTATGGAAAAGAGATTTTATCGTTTCAATTCCGAAAACTCTGAACGTAGCTAAACCAAGTGATTTAAGACCAATAGTAATTTCAGAAATCTCTGCACGAGGACTAGAAAAATATATTTGTCAATTGACAGAAACATATTTTAAAAAAATCATTCAATATGCTTATAAAAGACGTGTATCAGCATCACATGCCTCAACTATAACTTAAAATTACTGGTGGATGGAACTTGAAAAGAGCCCTTGTGTTTTAAGAATTTTTCTACTTGATTTTACAGAAGCATTCAATAATGTGGAACATAATATTTTGCTATGCTGCTTAGATGAGCATGAAGAGTTAAAAATGTACATACCCTGGTATAAATCATTCTTAGAAGAAAGATTACTTATAACACATATAGATGGAACCACTAATGAAATCTAAAGGACTGCCAGAAGGAACAATACATGGTCCACGACTGTTCCCTATACGAATTAATGACTTAAAAATAAATAAAGGATCTCTTGTGAAGTTTGCTGATGATATAACATATAAAATAAACTGTACAAAGGAAGATAATGCATATGATGAAATATGTAACTTGGTCAAGAAAATTGAAGAGAAAAAAATGCAATAAATTTAAACAAAACTGTTGAAATTATAATTAATACTACAAGAGGAGTACCTTCACCACCACCCCTAATATTAAATGGAACAGAGATTAAGCAAGTTACAAAGGCAAAGTTATTAGGTGTAGAAATAGATACAAGTTTGAGTTTAGAATCAGAAATAACAAAAAGAATGAAAAAAGGAAGAAACTCACTTGTACTTCTTGCATTCTTAAAGAGGAAAGGATTCAATAAAGATGATTTAGAACTATTCTAAAAAACAGAGATTGTTAGCAAAATGACGTATGCTTCGTTTGTTATATGTGGTGCAAAAATTCAAAGATTAGATGTTATTACAAAGCGTGCAGAGAAAATAATCGGCAAAGAACTAAAAAAAGATAATTGCAATTATATGAAAATGTTCAAAAAGAATTTTAAAAAGCAAAAGATAAATCAACTCATCCTTTACACGATATACTCTATTTAAAAAAATATTCATATCCAACAAGAGCATTCTACTTACACCAGCATAAAATGCCACGTTGTAGAACTGATTACATAAAAAAACTTTTTTTTTATAATGCATTAAAACTGAATAATGCAGTTCTGAATTTTTCACATTTGTAAGTTACTACTGCCATGCCTTGTTGCAGTCAAATAAAACATCTATCTATCTATC
>CABFPE010000056.1:1081184-1096343 GCA_900660155.1 Hofstenia miamia | reverse complement strand
AAAACAGACGATCTTAATATTCGCGACATTCTGCAAACATTTATCTCTCAAAATGATCGCCGAAAATTGTTCTTTGGTTGAAGTTTTGCAATAAAGATTTTGTATAATTATGCTTTCTATATGATATTTCAGGTCACAACGATATGTATCACAGTAGAATTTTTTTCTAAATCCAGGCAATAAAAACTAGTCCCACATGGGCTAAATTTTTAATGAAAATCACCTCTCCAAGGAAATATGCATGAAAATGAAGAAAATTTGAAAAAAATGTAGGGACATAGGTTGTCCCGGAAACCCTCAGCCCCCCCCCCCCCAATAAAAAAATCATTCCTTAGCCCCTGTGTAATATTGATTTTGAAAATTATTTAAAGTTTCTGAACACTTATTATTATCACAAAATTGTAAATGAATTTAATAAAGATTATTTACTTTATGTGAATATTAAATTGAATGATTTGCGTTTTAATTTGAATACCTTTATTTGTAATTTAAATAGCTTATGTTTTAAAATGATTGCATTGTTTTAAATTGAATGCACTAACCAAAATTTGTTCTGCTGTTACTCAAATCGGTCAACTGTGTTTAGCATTGGTTGAGAACTCCTTGTATCAGGTTTCTTCTAAGATCATGGGATGGGCTATGATGTCTTTGCATAAACTAGGTTGCTTACATTTAGAAAAAAACGATGCACAAAAGAAGGCATACGTATTTTAGATAAAAATGCTTCCTCCATAAGAAATCAATTTGAATGATGAGTTGGGATGGATATTTAAGACACACAACACATTTCGTCAATATACATCCTGAGCAGGTGAGGTTTTTTAATGATGAATTGGCTAGGCAATCGACTAGACATGAACCCCATTGAAACTTTGTAAGGTGTTTAGACTACCATCTCTGAAATCAGGCCAAAATGCTATCACTATGCTATCGTACAAGAACAAACTCGCTACCGACGCCGCCTGCAAATGATTGAATGGTTTAATGCAAAGAGCGTATGGAATTTTAGTGAAAATATTTTCTTTGAACTTTGATATTTTCAATCTTATTCTGGAACATACGCTCAATTAACTTGCTTATATTAAAGCAAACGTGTAAAATCGCAGTCAATAGAGATGACTAATAATAATTTAAAGCTACATTTGTCACAGTTATGAGAGGTTAATTCTTTGAAACGTGGTATTCCAGTAGTTCTGATCTCATTCAGACAAAAATTACTGTAGTATATTTGCATCCCTAAGTTGTAAATTGATAATATGTGTTGATTTAATAATATAGCGATGATAAGCAATGTACAATTAGTGATTTAATATTCTTTGTATTCTGATTGGTTGCTCGTACGAGGAATCCATTTTGTTTGCGTAATTTGAATTTCAGACATCGCAGTAGTTTTAAATATTTGTTCTGCTATTACTCACCGTTTGATCACAAGTGAGTTATTGTTATCTATTATTTGTAAATACTCAAATGTGTGATTTCTGTTAATTTAAGTTTTGCTACCCTAGCTTCCAGTTGCTTTTATTTTAACTATTATAGATTTCCCCAGCCGTATATTTATTAACATTATCTTTTAGCATTTTTCGGATAAGATAGTTTTCATAAAGTGCCCTCTTATTATCTTTTATTATCTTTATTATTTTTTATGTATTTGATCAACATGATCAACGCTTAAGGTATCACTCCGGGCGAAAGGTAGGATAACCAGAGGCTCTAAATGGCCCTCTGGTTTGACTCCTCTAGTCTAGGTGATAGTAGGGATTAGGTATAAGGATGAGTACGGTTAGGAAGCGCGGTTTGCATGTAGCTATAATAATTGCATTTTCTCTAGTCTAAAATGAGCTGAGACATTAGGTATTGGAAATGGTTCATCGCTTCGGCCGGAGGCCTGATTCTGTAAGAAGAAGTTTGGAATTAACTTATTCTCTGAATACTGATTAACCTTGGAATGAAAATGCTCTTGTTCTCTCATTAGATAGATAACACAATAACTAGTAGTTTCATCGGTTATGTTTTAATATATCTAAAGATGGAATGCTTGCTGAGTGTTGCACGTGCTTCTACCACAAGACAAGCATTCTACATTACATTCTGTATAGGTGATACATACAAAACTACTAGTTGATAGACAATACTAATCAGAAAATAGTCTGGGGTGATGATAATGTGCCTCGCATATTTTAGATTCATTGACATTCTTTTTATAAGATATCAGTAATTGGAGCATAGAAACTTTTTCAGACATTAATTATTTGCTCTGAGAGCATTTCAAAACAGCTTAGAGGTGATTAATAATATGGTACATACTGTATATATGTTGTACGAACAAATACATTAATATTTATTTTCCTTGTTCAAATTAAATATTTAAGTACTATAGAGATTGCATTATAAATATCATTGATTCTTTCCAATAAAAATTGTGAAATATTATGAATAAAATCTATGGATATTTGCTTGAGGCAACTGAAGTGTCATTATCCTTCGGTTGGCGTATTGGTCTTGGAATTCCATCTTCTTTTTTAATTCTGCGAGTGTGTTTAGAGCTTTCTGTCGATTTAGAAAGAAGTAGGGGACCACTAATGCTTATTCCAATAGCCCCCAGAGGTGCAGATATAAGTATTGCTAATACAGCCAAAGTTACAACGGTCCTCAGTTTTGGCTCTAAACTTGAAAATTTTTGCTTAGATAGATTTTTTGATGCGTAATCCAATGGTAATGATCCCATTGCGGCCTGAACTGTAGCCTTAGGCATCCAAGCAATTGCCACAAACACTTTTTCTCTAGGAAAAAAGCATGTTAATAATTTAAACGCTGAAAACGTTGAAAATCAAACTAGTTAAATTTTTAGATAGTCACTAGCAGTACATACATCTTTCTTTGTATATTTCAAATTGAACAATGCTTTAGCAATGACATTTATCCAAACAAAAATGTTTGAGAACGTTCATTTAATTTAAAATATTGCTTTAAATACGAAATTGCCGCTTGACCAAATTTGAATTTAAATAATATTCATTTGAATTTGGTAAAAAGAGATAATATTTTGTATTTTAATCGGTAATCGAATGCATTGTCATGTTTTTGTGCAAAATTGAGTATTTTAAGGGACCAACTGAAAGTTTTAGACAGGAAGATGCGATGTTTTGAATTAATATTTGTAAGAGGAATGAGCAATATTGAAAGTGTGAAAGGCAGAGTGCATTTATTAATTGTTTAGGGTACGTATTTGAAATATTTCTGAGATGATAGAGATATCTAACTCCAGCAACCAATTTTTAATTTAAACCATGACGAATTGTTCGAAATTTAAATCATTGCAATTTCAACACGTAAGTAGTTAATTGATTTGCTTTGCTATATTGGTAAATCATTTATATTAAGTTCTATGTTTTTTGTGAGATTTCTGTTTGTCTTAAGGGAGAATATTATAAATTGTGTTTTTTCAATATTTACTTTCAATTGATTATTTGAGAAATATTTTGTTAAATGTTCGATGTCATATTGGAGATTTTTAGTTGCATTAAAGGCATTTATATCAGTACTTATAAGGCATGTATCACCTGCATATTGATAAATTTTAATGTTTTTTAACTGTTGGGTTATGTCATTAACGTAGATTGCAAATAGAATAGGTCCCTGTGGATGTGGAACCCCACGGTCCGTTATAATATATTTTGATTTTTTACCATTAAGTATAACTCTTTGCTGTCGATTTTTAAGGAAAGTCATTATTAAGTTAACAGATTTGTTATCAAAGTTATAATATATTAATTAAAATTCATTGAATTAAAAGCTTTGCTCAAATCAAGGAGTGCAACTCAACTACATTTGTTTAGGGTTAAATTAGATTTTATTTGTTCTGATATTGATAAAATTGCATCTTGAGTGCTATAACCATTACGAAAACCAAATTTTTTTTGAAAGAATATTTTCAGATATTAAATATGCATTTATTTGATTATTTAATAATTTTTCAAATAGTTTACTAAAAGCATGGCTAATGCAAATGGGCCTATAATTTTGTGCATTTAGAGGGTCGCCTTTTTATATATAGGGCTTATGTCTCATTGCTTAAATATATCCAGGAATTCATTATCAATAATGCATTGGTTAAATGCAATTAGTAGATGTTCACTAAAAATATGAAAATGACGTTTAATAATAAAAATTGGAAGATTATAGGATGCCGTTGATTTATTTGTGTCTAAAGTTTATATTATGGTTTCTAGTTCATTTGCATTTAGGAATCTTAAATAAAAGTATGCTTTTAATGGGAATTTATTAATATTTGTTTTTCTCTTATATTGGGGAATATTGAAATTGTCAAGTTCCTTAAATATTGTATTTAGGTGTTCTATTATTCTTGTTTTTTCTGGTGTAGTTTAATTATCAATACTTAATTCATTAATATCAGTTGAAATTCATTTACTTTTTTCAAAAATTTTATGAATATATCGCCATTTTTTGTTTGTATTATTTAATTTATCAAAGAACCTTTTCTGTTTTAAGGCAGACTTCTTATCTCTTAATTGTTTAATAATTCTCTTTGATTTTTCATAATTAGTCCAATTAGTTGTAGTCGGTTGTGTTTGAGCGAGATCAAACAATTTTCTTTTAATACTTAATAGTTCATGTATGTTACTGTTGTTGGCATTTGATAAAGCAAACTTGCACACTTTCAAGTTTACTTTGCGGGACTTAATTGGACTTTGTTTAGTGGAATTTCGAAAGTGTCCTTGACTTTGCCATAGCCTGAAAAACAATCTTTATACTTTATTAAAATCTTCTTCAAAATGTCTTAAACTAGCCCGGTTCCATTCTGCGTGGTTATTGTCTTCCGGGCCACAGCTGAAAAGGGTTTTTTGTACGTTTAATCAGATGAAACTCATTATCTTTTTTGTTCTTAAAACACACTCAAATATCCCTGATCTCAATGAGGATTCTAATCCTAAGATGGCTTTGCTATCAGTTGTAACAACGAGAAACTTAGTCAATAACATAATATTGTTACGTCCAATAATTGCTGGCAGTTTAACTCCACCTTTAATGGGAGTTTTCTGTCCTCCATATCCCGTCAACCTGCCATATGAAGGTACTATTTGAATCTTTTTCTTCATACTTCATTCAATATCTTTTAAGATTTTGAGTGTGTGCCAGAATCCACTTTAATGTTGATTGGGTAGTCTTGAATTGTAGTCGAATGTCCTTTTTCACAGCAACCTTTTCTGTTCAAGTGTTAATTGTGTTGCATTCATATGTTGATTCTATTTCTCTTGTTCATCTAGATTGTGTAGTTCTTTGTTTCTCTAATTGCTGTAAGTTTTTTCAAGATGAGCTCGGCATTTGATTGCAAAGTGGTTTGGCTTACCAAACTTGCTGCAAAACTTTCCGAAAGCTGGACAATTTTGGGGCAAATGTTTCCTACCCCATTATCGACATTCTAATTGAGGTTGCTTACTTATTTGAAGAATTCTTTTGCGTGGAATTGTGTCAACTTCTTTTTTAATGGTTGAATTTTCATCTTCATTTTCAATCTGTTTTAAGTGCTCCATAGTTTCTTCTGCAGCATAACAAAATTGAGTCATTTTCTGGAGATCAATGATTAGCTCTCTAAGCAGCTTTTCCTGAAAGCGTGTATCCTGTAATAAAAAAATTATGCGGTCTTGAATAAGGCTATCTTCAACCTGACCAAAGTTGCAATTCCTTGCCTGGGTTCTCAACATGTTAACGCATTGGTCAATTTTACAATTAGATCTATACATCTTGAAAAATTGGAATCTTTCAAATACTCTTCATTTGTGCTTTGCTTAAAGTACTCATTGAATTTTTCCAACACATCGTTGAAATCTTGTTTGCTTTCAGTTCTTATCCAGTTGAAGTTATCAAAAACTTCGTTAACAGTCTCTCCAATGCACTGAAGCAATATTCTAATTTTCACTTTATCTGGCTTCTCATCTACTTCGATGGCGTCCACGAAGAGCATAAAAATTTTTTTCCACTTCGACCATTCCACTGCAATATTTGAACTATTAATATCAAATGAAGGAGGCTTTAATGTTTCGAATGCCATTACTTCTGTCACCATGTATGATTCGAACAATAGCTAACAGAGGCGTACGCAGGATTCTGACGGGAGGGGACATCATCAAATTTTTGAAAATATTGAGAAAATAGACCCTAAAAAATGCATTTCATGATCCTAGATTTTAAATTTTTCAATTTTTTACAGAATTTTTTTTTGATTTGCCCAGTCAAAATCAAATTTGGAAACCTGACGGGGGGACATTCCACCATGTCAGCCCTGGGTACGCCGCTGATAGCTAAGTAAAATGCTTTATTAAAAAGTGCATGTTACAATATATACAAAATTACAAATGTCACCAGTTGGTATGGACCAGTCACTCATGGTATTAATCATCAAAGCTGGTGACAAGGTAAACGTGTTCATTACAATAATGTGACAACAGGTTTGTCATGTTTATGATTAGAAACTTCTGCCCTTCTCCACACATCAAAAATTTTTCATCCTTCTTTTAGAACAATATTTAGGAATCAGATAAGAATAAAATAATTCTTAAAATTCCAATTATCCAAAAATCATGAATTTTGAATTTTGCAATGAATTATTGGATTTTACACGCTTCAAATATGGTTTTTAAAATAACTTATCATTTTAATAAATGATAAATGGATAAAACTTACCTAAGAGTATAGTCAATACCTAAAACTGAAATAAATGACATGAGCATTCGAATGATTAATCCAACAGATATAATGAGTAGGCCACTGAACATAACATTTTTATCAAACTTAAAGAGATCAATTTCAGTTCCAATTAGACCAAAAAGAAGTGGCATTAGAACATTCCAAGCAACACCAAACGCTTTTCCCACACTACGTTTAGTAGAACTGTTCCAACCAATGCCAGTGATGAATCCAAGACTCAAACAACTAAGTGCACCAGCTCCTAAATGATCACAATTGAAAATTTTAGATAACGTTGCATTGATAAATTTATAGGTATAGGTATTTTTTTATCACTAATAGATCTTTTGCAATTGTAATGGCCGTTGAAACCTGGCAATTGAAAAAATATGTCCTTTTATTTTGCTGACATAAGCTTTGAACAGGGAATTTTAGGACAATTGACAAATATCCAAATTTACTTATTGTTACACTCTTGGTAAAAACTTTCTAACTTGGACGTGTAGGATTTGTTTTTTAGTGGCCCAACTTAGCAGAATATTTAAATTAGCAAAAATCTAATTTACAGTGTCTTACTGTCTTGCATATCATGTAAATCACATTCTCAGAAATTTTGTGAATAGCAAATGAAACAGTTTATTGTTTACTCATCAAATTGTGTGCATTAACACCAATGCTTACACATAGAAATTGCCCAAAAGTTTGGATGTTTGGTAGAAAATATGATGGCAGTTTGCGGTCAAATATAATCCTCTATCAGTAAGAGGCACAACAACCAGCCAGCAGTTATTGTTGACTGAAGCCAATGATTCTAGTTATTTTGAAATAGAGTTTACCTGCCAGATGTAGTCGATTGAATCCCGTCATGAAACATACTCCGATGATGTAGAGAAGAACAAATCTAAGTGGATCGTCGTTTTCAATGAGATGAATATCTTCTTCATTCTTATCTATTGGAGGAATGTACCAAAGAATGTATCCACAGAGCATGCTAAGAGTGATTCCCAAAATAATCTCTAGAGGAGACTTAAGAAATGTTGAAAATACATCTCCCTAAACTTTCTAACCTTGACTGTATTGGATTAAAAACAATTACAAAATTGAGACTAATTAATTAATTAAGCTGAATATTTATAATTTATTATACTATTCATTAGGCAAACCAAACAAAGGTTGTTCATATTTAAGTATAGATCATTTGCATGTTGTCTTATTGAATGGTTCCTATATTTTTAAGGTTCAATGCTTGACTTAAATTCAGAATAGAAATTTTCTGGATTTTAATTAATTCAGAATAACTCCCGAACTAATGAAGATATTTAAAATCTAAAAACACTATTAATTGGAGATTTTTCTTCTTTTTCTTTTTCGACATAAATTCACGACCTGGCTCACTGCGCGACAAAGTCTGACTTTACACACGACACTACTGGACGGGAGTCACACAGATTGCCTTGAGAAAACAACATACTGTATTTCAGGATAGCTGTTGCTTCCGCTGGCATTACAGCGTCTCACTATCTGAACATCAGGTATAGAAATAGTTGAGTATTTTTAAGAAAATCGCAAAGCTCACTGAAAAAAATTCTTGTTTTCATGTAATTCAGGCATAAGCACATGTTTTAGCACATATTTTCATCATTGAATGAGCGTCCAATACCACATAGATGTATCAATGTAAAAACCTTTCAATAGTTCTTAAAAGGTTTGGATAAAATTGTTGAAAAATGCGGACAAATTGGTTTGTTACATAAAAGTAACGCTAGTAGAAATAGTATTACAAATACTTGAGTGAACAAGCACTTGAAACTTCCAATACTTTAACAAAAAGGTGCAAAGGTACTACGTGTATTCCACAAAATTGTTATAGTAGGTAACAAAATATTTTTCATCATTGTCAACCGAAAAGTTTCTGTGGCTTCCAAGCATGTTATCCAGTTTGGAGAAGCTCCTTTTGATATCTCCAAATGACGATTGAGTGCGTTGCAGTAGATTGTACCTCGACGGAGACAAGTTCCCATTTGCATGTACAATCTCAATTAAGCCTTTCGATTGACTCAAACGTTGTTCCATATATACTTAACGATATTGCAGGATCATTGGATTTCAATTCATCTAATAACTGCTGCAGGTCTTGCCATGCCGCAATCATGCTCTTTTCTTTATTCTTCATTGCCATTAACAAGAATGGATGCAAATCTCGGATAACTTGGCGGGTAAATTGTCAACTGTTACCGGGTCCTTGGCCCTTTTGATCCATCCTCATTATCAAAACGCATAACAATTTCTTTAACTGCATGAAAATTTTCTGCGCAAAAGCGTTAAGCAATGAAGCCCATCATGTGACAATAGGTTGTGGAGACAAAGGTGAACCTACTCTATGAAAAGCGTTTCCTTGTGCGATTTTTAACTGTTTTTGCTTTAACCCGGGCAATAACTTCATCGACTTCAGGATATGAATCTCGAACACGCGCTGCACAGTGTGCATAAAGTGAGCTAGCAAATTAAATGGCGGAGATCCGGATACAGAACTTTGAATGAATCCCACACATATAGGAAGCCTTATCAGAAAGAAGTAATCCTACATTTTCACGTTGACTATATGAACAATTACGTCAGCGGATCCTGACTCGACATTTTTGCAAGAAACAAGATATGAAGTGCTCGGTTCAAGTAAATTTCCACATATAACGCTAACAGATTTTCCTTTATTGTACGAAATTCGTCCACAATTACACATACTGCTCTCCAGATAATTTTTTCTTTAATGGTTTCAATTTTTTAGAAGAAATGTCACATGCCAGGTTTCTTGCGTTGTGATGATTATCACATTTTTTCCACAAGGTTCGAAAACACGCTTCACTGTTGGCTGTGCAAGCCTATTGAAAGGAATATCCATTTTCAACACTAAAGTTTGAACGAAAGAGTCGTGACGTGACACTGGCAGAAATGATTGCATTAAAGAAGCTCTTTCATTGCTGACATCTTGTAACTTGCTTCTATGAATCACAGAGACTTTTTGAAAAGTGTACAAAATAGTACATTGCCAGGGTTGACTTTAAATTCACTGGGATACTTGTTCTTTACCGCATATGCTTTTTCACTAGCGCTTGGTTTAGATTTAGGCTTTACGTAAGTCTGTAATAGAGAATGCGAGTAACACCCACAACTTAAATGAGCAAATAGTGGCAATATACTGACAACAAAAGAATGTTTGCGGATGGAGTTTGGAATAGCTTTCCATAATTAGCCAATTAAATTAAAGAGGAGCAAAAGCCGAACACTGATCAGGTGGCGAGGAAGAGCGTGATAAACTGGTATTGAAACAAATACTAAACAAAAAAATACATTGAGCCAACCATTCGAGAAACAGAGTATTTGAAAAAATTTAAATCCAAAAAAAAACAAATTTGACCTTAAAATTTGAACTTTTAAATATAAATTGACTTAAAAAGCAAAAATTCAGGTTTTTTTCATTTTTTGACCTCTTAGCATTTTTAGACTTTATACGTTATGGGTCGAAAATGTTGTGCTCCTAATTGTTCTTCTGGTTATCGATACAAAACTAGCGAAATTGAAAATTTTGTTCAGTTTTCCTTCCCTAAAGATCAACATTTGAAAGAAACATCGGCAGAAGAGATTGATTTCCAACGAAGTACAGTTCCCTTTGTGAGAAACATTTCACAAAAGATTGTTTTTACTTTACAAAGGAAAGAAAAAAGCTTCGAGAAAGATCCATTTCCACATTGTTTGATGTTCCTGAAAACTCAAAGGTACAATTCCAGTTAATCTACTATAATCTATTTGAAACTAAAGCACACTTTTGCATTTTGTAATGGTTTCTATAAAATTTTTTAAATTCTCATGACTCTCAAATCTGAAAACAACACTGAGAAACTGAAAAAAACTTCTGACTTTGATAGCACTTAGATGGTCTATTTTAAAAAACTAAATACTTGTTGCTGCCATGGACTTTAGAATAAATAAACGTGAAAATAAATTTCAAAATGCAAAATATTTCTATTATGTAAGTTCCTTATCCAAGCAAGAACTTGTTGAATTTCATCAGCATCAACTTAATCGTTGACACTCGCTGTATTTCAAGGTTAGCATTTTAAGCGTATGCTTAAACTCAAATATAAAGTATTTAGAAAATTAGAACTTATATCAATTATCTCACCGTTGAAAAAGTTATTCCCATACAGATAGAGAAGCCAGAAATGGCGATTATGTCATCTAAGGAAGCTGATGCAATAATCAACGTTGGTATGCCTTTATCACATCCATATCCATTATTTTGCAAACCAATTAAAGCAGGAACCACTACTGCTGGACTCACTGCTGCCAAGACAAATCCTAACATAAAAGACATGTCCCATGGTAGTTTGAGCAAGAAGTGTGACATAACTGCAATGATGGGTCCTTCGGCGACCATTCCCGGAAGCAGTGCTAATCGGATAACTACTGATTTCAGTTTGAGAAGTCCAGCTGGGTTCAAACTTAGCCCCGCTCTAATGAGAATTGTAATGAACGACAAGTCACGAAGCGGTGACTAAACTACTTAAATGTTTATTACTTATATGCCAAACATATTGAATCATGCAGCAAATTATTCCATGATCGTTTGCTAGAATTGGCAATTCCTAACCAGATTTTGAAATGAAAATGCCGATTCAAAAGTAAAAAAATAAATTGACTTCAAGGTCTAAATTGCACAATTTTATAGATTTGAGATGAAAATAAAATGCAAACTTTTAGCACATTCGATTTTTCATCAAATATATCTCAATGAATTAAAGCGAGCTAGCTATCTTATATATATATATACATGCATACATAAAAAAATTTAGTGAAGCGTCCCTCCTCTTAGTAGGTAGTAGTGTACAACTTTTTATTAGGAGTGAATGCGTTTTTTTGTATAAAATTTACTTTCACATGATAATTGCATTCGTTTTAGGACAACTTAACTCTTTTTGAATAAAATATATTTGTGAACTTACTTTCCAATCGCTGTTTATATTCTTCCCAATACACCATTTCCCAATCGCGGTTTGATTAAGTTCATTAGCTACATAGCAATCGTTGAAGGGTAGATTATTGAGTATTATTCCTGAAAAGAGCATGCCTAAGAGGGGTGGAAGATATATGTATCCAACAGTAAATCCTAAAATTCTACAAAGGGAATATAAAACAAAAAGAGAAAATAGGTTTGCACCAGGTCCTGCTCGTTCTATTCCAACTATTCCCCATAACGCAATATATGAAGTGAGTAAAGCTATTATTCTTATAAGAAGCCAACTAAGATCGCCATGTGGAGGACATGCGAAGTAATTCTTTACTCGTTCTTTTACAGATGATTTAATAGATGAGCCCCTTCTCGTTGAAGGCACATGCAAAATATGTTCTTCAACATCTTCATCATCAATCCTGTCTTCTAAAGATACTTGTTCATTGCTAAGCATATTATTAAAATGTAAAGAGATGTTATTACAATAAATAATGCATAGAAAGATAACTTTGTTACACAAAAAGTTTACCGCAATCCATTTATATATAAATCTTAGTGCGTAAATTGGTATTCTTAAAATTCACTTGTTTGCTTCAAATATGGAATGAAATCTTAAAAAATTTATATCTAAATGCCTATGCACAACAGGTGTCAAAATGAGATTGGTTAAAATTTATGATTCTGTTATATTTATCAGTAATTTTGTATTCAATTTGAAATTTCTTGCACACCTATAAATTGAAAAAATTACGATAAACTTACACAAGTATAGAAAACTGCCAACTGTAACTGTAAAAAATTGTAAACAACCTAAGCAATTTTTGGCGTCCTTCATAGTCTAAAAAATTCATAACATTTTTCAAAGACTTTAATACTTAATGTTTTTTGTACAGAATTCGAATTTTAGTAAGTGTCGTTATGAAAAATAATTACTATATTTAGTTCATTTTTAGAAAAATATGAACACCTTCCTTTTTAACGAACCCACGCTAGTACTGAAATGCCTACAAAATCTATTCTAACAATGCTTTATCGATAAATACCATCAGAATTAAAGCTGTTTGCAGTTTTTCCTGTGAGCTTATACAAATTGTATCACAAGTCGAGCATATTTTTGTGATTTTTTCTGTTTATAAATTATAAACGAGCATGACTACACTTCAAAAATACTTTATTTAAAAGAAATTCTATAAACTAAGAACTAAAATAGCTGTTTACACACGAATCGACCAAGATTTAAAACAGAATAGTTAAGTAACATGAAAATTTTGTGAATATTCTTTCTGGTGTCACTTAAGTAAAAAAAGTAGATTTCAATGTCTTTTTTGACATTGCATTTTCTCTAAATTCATATGGCAAACAATTAAAGATTTCTGATGCTCGTATAAGAAAAGAATTAGAAGCATAGGTGTTTTTAATTTGCTTCAATTTAATGTACTTTCTTGTCTTGAGTTGTACTTAAGGTTATCATTGATTCCATTAGGAAAAGCAACACTTTTACCGGAGTTAACTAAAATAAAGTATAAATATGTTAAGTACAATATATATTTGGTTGGTTTTAGGATGCGAAATTGCTCATAAAAGTGGCTAACATGTTAGAACTTAGGTACATTGGCAATAAGTTCAATTGCCCAGTTAGACATTGAGTCAATTTTCTTCCATTTCACATACATTATCGATGACTGTGAATACCTGACTATTTGGAAAAAATCTAATATTATTCCGTTTCACAAAAAGGCAAGAAAAATTTGATATTAAATTACAGGCCTATTAATTTACTTAATAAGTTGTCTCTCGTATTCGAAAAAGTCATTGCCAAGACAATTACTCCTATTATCTACAGCAATTTGTTCATCTCTCAATATATTAGGACACCTCTAAAAATATATCAGACATTTGAGTAAAGGAGTTTCTAGTTGAAATAGTACCTTTTGAGATGGTCCGACATATAAATATCAAAATTATAAATTTTCACCTTACACAAGGGGACTTGTTTCGGATCAGAAGGACTAGACATCTAAAGAATTAAGGAGGCTGGAGGTTTCTTAAAACACTAATAGGATTTCTGTCAATAGCAGAGGGCTAGGCATGATTTTCTGAGAAGGACATCTCAGTAGTGACCAAGTGAGTGTTCAAAGTGGAAAAAATAAACACCACCTTAGTTTTTAAAATTTCATAATCTTACCAAAAAAATTTTGATTCAACTAAAAGAAATCAAAGTTTAAAACATGATGGGTAACACACCAGCATGTTCCCTCCTACGCAAGCCGATGCTCAACAGCTTTTGTTCAGCTCCACTCACCAACACCAAGGTAGTTGAGAATATTTTGAAAGTACAGTTCAATTTAGTGATTGTAATACACTTATAATTAAACTAAGGAATTCAAAAAAACTTATCAGTGACTTTAAGTATATTTGATTTTCTACATGACTTTTTAAATAAAACAAAAGGAAGTTTACTTAAATGATTTAAAATTTGAATTAACATTCCTGAAGCACGTGTCCCTCATGTGAAACACATGACAAATATTTATATAACATATGCTATCTTTCAACAAATATAGTGCATCTACATTTTACAATCACATATTTTTATAACTCTAAACAAGATTTCAATGATGGGAACATCAGCATATTTACACAAGGCAAACAAGTTCTTATGTACATAAATATTTACGAATTACATACACTGATGCCTCTGTGGAAAATATAGAATCTCTCTTGCAATGCCTATCTCATTAGAAAATCTTGGATTTATAATTGAGTAATTTGAGGAAACATTTATTCATTACAGAAGTCAGAAATTTTCTCAATATTTCTAAAATAATCACACATTATAAAAATCATTATAAATTTTGAAATTTATATTTAATTACTTATGAAATTCTCAAATATTATAGTATATATATTTATAATATACTCTGTGTTGAAGGAAGTATAATGGCGACAATGTTTCGCAGCGATTAAGCTGAAACACAAACTTTTTTACATTTTCCGAATCAGACCCGAATCTGTAGAAAAGTCTGTGGCGAACCAATTAAAGCCTTTGATTTTGTTTATGTTTGACTCTAAACAGTTAGATTGACTACCAAAAGCGTAAATCAATTAAGAGCCAATCACACTTGATGATCAACCGAACAGACTGAATGTTCAAACTTCAATAGCTGCAATAATGAGCTCTCTATGAAAAGTTGTAACGGAGAAAGGCTAAATAAATCATCTCGTTCCCGACACTTTAAAATGTTTGTTGAGCAATATATATCAAAACTTAATTTGATATGTAGTACAGGAAGGGTGATTTTCAACTAATATGCGTTAATGTATTAAGCAATGTCGCAGTATTACACTAATAATATTTAAGCCGTAGTTATCGAACCGCCTTTTGGATGAACCCTTTCAGAGCACTTAATAAAGGATATATATATATATATATATATATATATATA